>BQNB010030994.1:0-54369 GCA_026074375.1 Tanacetum coccineum
TTGATATTTTGGATATCAATTGATTTAAATATAACTGCTTTCGGGGAAAGAATGTCCAATTATTAACAAGCCACAATAGGAACATTTTTTTATGCCCCCCTCAAATTATGAGGGTATTATATAGTGTTTGAGTATGTTAATTTGAAATTTTTTGAATTTACTAAAAAATTCTTGAAAATTCATACTCAAACACCATATATGCCTAATTTTTAAGTCTACATTACACATTTATATATTCAAAAGATTATTATGTACAAGGTTTGACCTGAATGATGAGAACATCGTATGATAGAATCATATGGTTCTTTGTAGCAGCCGTAGGTCTTCCCCGTAGTCTCTCTTTGGAAGTTGTTTTAGCTTCCCCCTAAATCAGCAATCCTTTTTTGAGTAGACTCAAAACTTTCTTGGAA
This sequence comes from Tanacetum coccineum, assembly GCA_026074375.1. Lineage (NCBI taxonomy): Eukaryota > Viridiplantae > Streptophyta > Magnoliopsida > Asterales > Asteraceae > Tanacetum > Tanacetum coccineum. The sequence continues at coordinate 411 of BQNB010030994.1, forward strand.
GCCGCATCAAGTAGTCTTAATGTATAAAGCCCAGATATCTGAAGCACACAATTAAACCTTTCAAGAATTTAATACCACAACACCAAAGTCAATTAAGTCCCGGATGAGCGCATTTCTCTCTTCTGGATAGTGATGATATAAATTGAAACACCAAAGTCAACTAAGTTTAGGATGTCACAATTATTCCCTCTAAACAGTCGAAATGATAACTCTAAAGTCAAATAAGTCTCGGATGTAGACATTTATTCCTACAGGATACTGACAATCTAAAGGAATCATCATACCTATGTGTACCTCTTCTATCAAATATATCTACTTCTTTTAAGAATAAGCTTAGAGATTGACCGGTCGGGTAAAACATTAATTGAATCAGAAAGAGCTCTTCTCACGTTTTAAGTAATTCTTCTCATAACACTTCCCCCTAGTATCTTAAATGATGCATACTTGAAATCACAAGATATCTCTTCCCCCATGTAGTTGAAATAGAGCACCTAAAAGTAACAAGTTAAAACATTGATTTTCTCTGCGGTTATGACATTCGTCTTCCCGAAATGGCTTAAATCAAAGAAGGTTATAGACTCTTTCACGTGTACTTGTTGTATGTTCTAGTGTATCTACTCCTTCCCCTTTGCTGGTTTTGATACCTCGGAATCAGCAAACATAGTACGCAAATATACTAGAGATCGTGTTCGAAGAATTGATAAGCTTAAATCTATCCCGTAAGAATCAACTGAGTCTTAAATAAGTCCCTAAAGTTTGAAATAAATGGCATCTAAAGCTCTTATAGTTAATATTAATTAACTCCCCTTGAAATTGTGATCCGTCATTATAAAAAACTTTATCCGTTTATTCCGTGACTTATTTTGAAAGAGCGTTTTAAAAGATTATTTGATGACACATTCTCTCCCTCAAATAATGACCCGTTTTTTATTTAAAGAGTTGTTGTCATTGTTTGAGTGGTTGAATTGTCTTTGAAAATCTTTTTGTGATTACTACAAATACTGATTCATTATGAAGATAACTTTTTATCAATAGAAGTAAGGTTTCTATTATTTTGACACATAAGTGCACTGACACGTACACTTATGGTATAAAGAAAGCACGGGTTGTGTTGCAAAGTAAACACAAGCCTTTGCATGGTCATAAAGTAGACCATGTCTGAGAATAAATTCATGTTATGAGGTCAAGTTTTCTTTTTGAAATACTTTCCTTTAAGATGATGACCGGGTTGCTATTTGAAATAATAGCAAGCCATTTTGCATGTTTTGAAACATATGACCGGGTTGCTATCTAAAATAATAGCAAGCCATTTGACATGTTTTGAAAACATTTTGAACTTCCAGCTCGAACTTCATCTACAGCCTCGTATCAATATATAAAAAATATTATGTAAAATAAGGGATTTTAATAGCTATGGTGGGGACACTGTAAGATCGTAAATGTTATCGATTTTCAGAAGACATGCCATTATTACCTCTTTTATATTTTTCTTATTTTTTAATTTCTTTTCTTTAGTTTTAAGGATTTTATATTTTTGTATTTTTATTTTATAAAGGTTTTCTGAAAATGAATAATCTTTTTGGTTTTTCTGGTTTTTAATATATATACATATTATATACAAGATATTTAAATAGGTACCACCACTATTCTTTAGTTTTATCTGCCAATTGTTTCAGGGTCTCCGGCGTAAAACTTCGCATTCCTAGCTTGTTGATAAAAAATTCAATTCTTTCTCTGCCAAGGGCTTTAGTGAAGATGTCCGCCAGGTGATACTCCATATTGATAAAGTAAAGCTCTACTACTCCGTTTTCAACTTGCTCTTTTATGAAGTGGATTCTGATGTCAATATGTTTTGATCGAGAATGTTGAACATTGTTGCAGCATAAGGAAATAACGATTTTGTTATCATAGTACATTGGAATTTTATTGAATCCAAGGCCATAGTCGATAAGTTGTGATCTCATCCAAAGGACTTAAGCACAACAACCAGACAAGGCTATATATTCAGCTTTTGTATTGGATATCGCAGCGCTTTTCTGCCTTTTTGATGACCAGCTAACAAGTCTGTCTCCTAATAATTGCATACTTCCAGATGTACTTCGTCTAGTATGTTGGCAACCTGCATGATCAGCATCCGCATAAGCTTTTAGAGCAATAGAATAATCCTTTGGATACCATAGTCCTCTATTAACGGTTCCTATTAGGTATTTAAAGATTCTTTTTACAGCATGTAAGTGCTTTTCGGTAGGCTTTGCCTAATACCGGGCACACATGCATACAACAAATTTAAGGTCTAGTCTACTGGCTGTGAGATACATAAGGGTGCCCACCATTCTATGATAGTATGTAAGGTCAACGGCTTTCCCTTGTGTATCTTCATCCAGTTTGGATTTCTCTACCCTGGAAGTATCTACGGGGCCACTAGATTCCATACCATATTTTTTCAAAGATTCTAAAGCATATTTAGACTGGTTTATAAAGATGCCTCTAGGACTTTGTGAAATCTGAGTCCTAGAAAAAAATGATATTTTGCCCATCATCGACATCTTAAACTTTAAACACATTATTTTTGAAAATTGGTCACATAGTTCAAGTGTAGTAGACGCAAAAATTATATCATCAACATAGATTTATACCAGGAGAATATCCTTGCCTTATCTTCTGATGAACAATGTGGGATCCACGGTTCCTTTAGAGAATTCTTGAGAGAGTAGAAACATCGACAATAGACCGTACCACGCGCGAGGAGCTTGTTTCAACCCATATAGAGCCTTCTTAAGCTTGTACACATGATTCAGATTGTCTTTATCCACAAACCCGTCCGGTTGGCTGACATAAACTTCTTCGCGCAGAATGCCGTTCAAGAATGCCGTCTTAACATCCATTTGGTAGACGATCATATTCATGTGAGCAGCAAATGCGAGAAAAATTCAAATAGCATCAAGTCTTACCACTAGAGCAAAAGATTCCTGACTTCTTGATTTCGGTACATATAAATAATAATACTATACTACTTATATTAACCAAACCAAATCAAGTGACCCTTGAAAAGGTTTAAGGAAAGAAAATCAATGAGTCCGAGTAGTATGATATTCCCGGGTCGTTCTTCCGTACGAGAAATGCAATGGAGAGTCGAAAGTCGGTTTGATATTTGATGTTTGAACATAACAAGATTTTGATTGATTTTTCTAATTCTACGGGAAAAACAAGTAAGGCAAACTAAAAACGAAAGTAATTAAAGCTAAATCACTAAAAACGATAACGGGAATCCTAAAAAAAACGTGACTTAAAACCTAATTTATCAAAATTTAATCCTAAAATGATTTTTTAACTTTTTATAAATCCTAAATGACTAAAATGCAAGAACAAATAAAAGTAAACCAAAAACGTAAGCAATTAAAGTAAAATAACAAAGAAAAACGAGAACGGGACTAAATCCCGTTCTTTAAAAAACCAAATTCTACAAAATTAACCCTACAAACGCAAAATTAATTTTTAACAGTCCTAAATGATAAAAGAAAATTTTAGAAAAAAGAATTATATTTTTTTTACTTTTATTTAATTTATTATGAATTAAAAACTGTTTTTATCTAAATTAAATATTAAAAATACTAAACTATTTATAAAAAATCTGAAAAAATTACAAAAAGTGCTTAAGAGTAAGCTAGACCTATGAAAAATAAAACGGGGCGAACAGCTTGTCCAAATAAGCTGTTAATAAGCTAAAAATGGCTGTTAAGCTTAATGGCTAAAAAGGTGTTAAAACAATAATGTTTGCAAGTTAAAACGGAAAAGACCTAAGGGCACGTTTGGTAGCAGAGAGTGGTGTTAACGTGTTTGTTGAGGTGAGGTTGAGGTCTCGGGTTCAAACCCTGAGACCTCCCTCAACTCCCAACATTTTTGTTTTGCACATTTTTTTATTGAAAAAGCTAACAAAGATAAAAATAAGCACTTTTAAAAAAAGGGACTTTTGCTGAAACTTATTAATAAGCTAAAAATAAGCTACTTTAAAATGACAGAATGCTTAAAACTAACTAAAGACTTATAATCAAAACTTATTTGGGTTTTAAGGTTCAATAAGCAAGTTTAAGACCAAGAAGCTCAAAACATATTATTAGCTAGACTCAAAGAGCACACACAGACTAAAATAAGCAAGTCTTAATAAGCTAAAATAATCTAAAAACTGAAAAGACAGCAGGCTTAACTAAAAGACTAAATGGACTATGACTACTTTTTAAACTAACTTTTATAACTAATAAGCAATTGAAATAAGCTAAAAATGGAGAGCAGATTTAGACTTGAACACATAAAAGCTAAAAACAAGAAAATTGGACAAGTTAATAAGCTGAAAAAGGGGATTGAAGTTGACAGTTTTATTATTATATTTTTGGCTTTTTGGTTTTTATAAAAGGATAAAGTGCTACTTGCAGGCCTAAGAAAAAACTAGCAAATGAAGGTTAAATTATGAATTAAGCATTACCAAATTAAGAAGGTGACCCAATAAGTTTGTGCAAGCAAAATCAGAACCTAAATCAATCTTACACTAGCTTAAAATTAAGTCCTAAACTGCCTAAACAGGAATCTTAACTAAAATCTTAAAACAGACAGATGATGTCTAAACCACAATTGGCAAATGCAGGCTTAACATTCTAATTCCTTTCTACTGCATCATTACAAATAACAAGAATGAAACTTAACACCAAAAACCACTTATGCAAGAACTCTTTAAGGATTTCACAACAAGAGTAGTTAAAAACACCTATGAACTAGCAAATTTGAAAAATGATGAGATAAACTTAAAAACTTTATAAAACTGAATTTAAACTTATGAAAACCATATTAAAGACTGAATATAAGCTAGTTAAAACTGGATTAGAAACCAAAAACAACTTTTATCCTCTTTTGACCCATTTTAAGGTCTTATCCCAAACACATCTTTAAATATTTAAATCTAAATAAAAACTAAAACAGAACCAAATAAGCATTTATTTTTAAAAACAGATAATGAACTAGGCATCTTAAGGACAGAGAAGCATAAATATCATGGAAATAAACACTTGATATTGAGATAGGCTAATAAGCATTTTAAACTGAAAAGTGGACAGAACATATAAAATTTTGAAACCAGCTATAACTAAACTATAAACTAAACATTGTAAGCTAATAATAGTCTGAATAAGCATATAAGAAGAATAATAAGCAGAGAATGAGCAGGATATAAGCAAGTGCTTAAAAATAAGCAAAACTGAAAAAGAAACTTACAAGGGTCCTTTAGCTTTGTTAAGAACTCAAACACTCAAAATAGCTTATGAACCATTCCTAAAGCTTCCCATGAAGCACTAATACCATGGCCATCCACAATTCACCATGCTCCAAAAAGCTTAAAACCAATTTTTTTATAAAAAGAGCTTTAACATAGAAAATAAGCTTAAGCTTTTGATAAAGCTTAAGAAAGTTTGCAGGTTTAAAAGAGAGCTTAAAAGAGCTTAATAAGTGACTCGTAATTTCAAATAAGCTAAATGCAATAAGGACTTAAGAACAGAATTTAAAGATAAAAACTGAATTTCATTAAAAGCTTTAAAAGTTACAATACTTGAAAGGTAAATGACAATAAGTAAAGAAGCTGGAAAAATAAGCTAATTATACTATTCCTAAAATTACACTAGATATTTTTACAAAATGAAATCCTAAACTATTTATAAAAATACAAAAATATAGGGTGTGATTTCTATGTTTGTCAATCTCTCCTCCCCTATGACTCATATCTGTTGAATCAGGAGTGGTATTTCTATCAACCTTTTCCAACAAATATGTGTCATAAATGGATTCAGATTGCTCATAATGTTGTTGTTCATTAGCAAGTATATTATGTTTAACAGTCAATTGTACCTCAGCCATTGGCTGTTTGTCATTCACGGAGTTGATATCTGCATCCTCAACATGTGTATCTTTCCTGGATCTGCTGCTTGAAACATGCCTTTCTGATTCTGTCTCATTGCTTTTTGTAACAACCAAACCAGCATCTAATGCTTTACTCGAATCAGCATTTCCCTCTTTTGACTGCATCATTCTGTCATTCATCCTTCTGTCATACTCTCGTTTATGCTTCGCTTTTTCCTGAATTGACTCCCGAAGAGATTCCATGTGCTGGATCAGTTTATCATGGAATAATGGAACATCGGTCTTTGTATATACAATAAAGTACTTGTGTATCATGAGACCTTCATCATTATCGAACGAGAATCATGAATAGAGGAACGTTTGAAATTGGTTCAAGAGTACTCTAAATGTACTAGAGGATTCAAATTCTTGAAATTCTTCTTTGTTGAAAAGCATGTTTTTTCTAGTTGATCCAAGTTTAAAACTTTGTTCTTGTGAAAGTTTGAACTCTTGCTCAAAGAGTGTTGCAAATGCCCGTTTGAATCCTCCTCGTGAAGATCTTGTAAGTCGTAATGGTTTGAAAGAGTCGTGAGGTGTGAATGCAGAAGTTGAAAAGATACCATGCAACTTTCCTTTGCTTTGTCTTGCATTTGTTGCAACGGATGCAACTCTCTCTCTTGATAATTCGAATTCAGAGATTCCATTGAAATTCGATGTGTGAAATTGGTATGTAAAAGATTACTTTTTGATCGAGCGGTGATTGAAAGTAATGTGTTGGTTTGTGAGTTGTCTTTTTGGTTTTTTATGTCTTGAAACTATACGAGATTTTACAATTCTTGATTAAACCGGGAAAACACTAAATGTTCACGGATTTTACAAAACCAAGAAATAAACGTATAATTATGTTAGCAAATTTAGTGTGTTTTAAGTTTAGCCCAAGTGATGTTTTAAATTCGGTTTTCTAGGAAAACTGCTAATTAGGTTGCCAACGAAAGACTGCTAATTAGGTTGTCACTGAAAAACTGCTAATTAGGTTGACACTAGAAAACTGCTAATTAGGTAACACTGAAAACTGCGAGTTAAGTTAACACTGGAAAATTGCGAGTTAGGTGAACCTTGTAAAACTGTGAATCCGGTCAAACTACGAATCTGGTCAAACTACGAATCCAGTCAAACTGCGAATCCGGTGAAACCTTCGAAACTGCGAATCCGGTGAACACTAGGACGAAACACAAATTTTCCAAGACACAAAAGACACATTTTTTGATAGTTTTTTCCCAAATTTTCTTGTACAACTAGTATTACTAAACCTATAGGTAGCCGGCTCCTTAAAATATGTATACCTTTAGGGTTTTTAAGCCAAAAATTTCAAAATCAAGATTTGTACTTTATAAGGTATTTCGAAAACAAAAGTTGTAAAAAAATGATGTTCTTCTTGATTCAAAGCTTATACACCTATATCCTAAAGATACTAGATCAAGTTTACCTTTGTAAATGATCTTTTAGTGTATTTGAGCTTCGAAAATCAAAGAAAAAAACAAGAACTAGGTGACGGTTTGGAAAGAAAAACGAGACAAAAGAGAAGAAAAACAACACAAAAACTAAACACGATCACTCCATGGCTCTTGATACCAATTGAAGAATATCTAATAAACGTACATGGGTTAGGGAAAGTAGGTGGTTTTAAGAGAGGGAGTTGGTATTGGATGAACATTTTAGAGAGAGAAAGTAAACATGAAAGAAAATGCATTAAGTGTGTTAAATAAATGAATAACAAACACCCTCTTCAAGGCATGGAGAAGGTATTTATACAACCCATTGGCCGGCCTATGGTTAGCTTGTGGGCTTTCCATGGGCATTTTGGCCTGATTAGATTACTATCATTACATTGGACTAATACGGCTTTAGACTAACTATTATTGGAAGTGATAGATACTTTCATGTTTCTAACACATTTGGTTAAAAACTGTATGTACTTCCATTATTTTATTTAGAAGATCTCTATCAAACACATTGAAGATGTCTTTTAAAGATTTTAGAAATAGAATAATTTCATTGTTAAAAACAGCTTTTGTATGTTCAAACCCCCAGCACCATCTGTACGAGCATCATGTGTAGTCCTTATCTTTACCACAGTGTCAAATCTGGCAAGGTGAAAATTTAAGCTTTTAAGGCTTTCATTCACAAGCTAACCTTAGAATTTCCCGTTAGGTCTTTTATTTTGATCAGGGATGATCAGAAGGTTATGGTAATTGGATAACGTAACCAGAACGCATGTTCAGCATCCATTTATCTTGTTGTGAGTTTAACCGTTTCCTAACAATATTCAGAAAGTCTATTTAATTTTCAAAATCAATAGGTTTTATGAAAAATGTTATGTAGGATCGACACTTTTTCTTCCAAAATCAATGTTTCATCATCATCAATCACAGGCATAGCAACATGTTTATCAAACATAACAATACCATCATACAAGGTTGGTTTAATCCGTTGAGCTTTCCTAAGATAAAACAAATTTTGATAACGTAGAGCTTGTTTGTGTATATTATCATAAAAAGCTTGAGGCTTTGTTAACATGTGTACTGTTTGATCAGATTAACCTACTTTGTAAATAATATTATCAAGTTCCTTTATCTTCTTTTCCAAATCAATTTCATTTTCCATATATTTATCCACCTTTTCTTTGGATTCATTTTTGAAAACAGTAAATGTTTACAATAAACAATCCTTTTCTTTGATTTGGTGAAAGATTTTTTTTTTTTTTTTTTATTTTATTTTGGCCCGCCCCTCATGTGAGTCAATTTGCTCTTTCAAAGCAAGCTTCTCCTTAATCATATCATCCCTTTTGAGAATCAATCATTTTTGTCACGACTGATAAATGTTTCAATATAAAAGGCGTTGTTTAAATGTTTTTACTCGTTCTTTATACCTCTCTAGCTCAGCGGTTACTGATTCATTATTCTATTCCTTATTAGCCTTTTCCCAATTATTTACATGATTAATCAGTTGTTTCGACATTTGTTCTATCACATATAAAATCATTGAATCTTGTTGTACTTTCAAATGAGTATCTTAAACATTTACCTGTTGTGTTTCTTCCAAATATTGAGAGTACAGAATGATGTTCTAATGAAATGAGTCAAGAGATTAGAAAGATAAAGGAAGTCAAGCAACTCACAACTAAGAAGAAGGAAATACAGACAGTTTGAATCTTCAAATTATGATTAAGATGAGGAGGATGAATCCAAACAGGGGAGGGGTAGTAACAAGATATTATGCAATTTCACACTCTGTTTATAGAAGATGATGAACTTACAATTAGAAGCTGAAGAAGAAAGTACTATAGAATTTGAGCTTATCAAGATCATCAAATCAATGCTTGAAGAGTAGTAAAATGTTTGAATACATCCTCCTAATGACCGAGAAGCTTAAACTGAAGAAACTTGATGATTGACAAGTAAATATTAAGTTTAGAGGAGGATTGTTGGGAATTTTGAGTTACTACTGCCAGTACTACTTTACTACTGCTAGTTCAAGATTGATACTGCTACTGAAGATTGAAGAATATAAACTAAGTCGTTAAAACTGCTAGTTGTAATAGTTAGTACTGTTAGTTATAGTTAGTACTGCCAGTACAAATGTTAGTACTGCCAGTATAGTTAGTTAATAGTTAGTGCTGCTAGTATAAGAAGTTAGTACTGCTTATGTGATATGCATGAGATATATTAGGAATAGATATGCATGATTATTTAACGCGTTTTGTAAGCCCATTAGGGTTTTCCTTAGTGTATAAAAGGAACCCTACGGCATAGTTAGAGATATCAATTTTCACAGCAAACACATATCAATTTATAATTAGTTATTCTGTAACCTAGGCTATTTATTTGCAATCAATATATTCAAGTTTAGTATTCATTGTTCTTCTTAGTATTGCAAGTTAGATTCCGCATAACTTGTAGTATTCACAATCATAGTTTCTCATATAGTTAGTTTGGATTTATCCAAGTTAACTAAGCTTTAACAGGCTAAAGAAGATCCGTTTCATTGGGACTTCACACATTGTTACAATTCTTTCAGGAAGTTATATGAACAATTATTTGTCAAACAGTCATCATCGTATGCCATCGATAGGGAATCTAAGCAGCAGTAGCGATGATCTTATCGATCCTGCCATAATGGTTGTTGGCAGAGGCAAATCCCCGTCTTTAGACATGAGGTTTAGTTCATCTGATGAAGGCTTTGATATCCCAAGCTCACATATGATTGAGACAATCCCAACCAATGTGAGCACACGTTAACAAGGTTACGAGTGGCTAAGGAAGCTGTAGATTATACAGCCGGTGCTGCATAGGTATTGTTTTTTACCATTCATACTGGTCATATCCATCATCGAATCTTGCTAACAAAATCTTTCTGTGCGCAGAAAAGCTGACAATGAGGGCAACAAGTCCGAATTTTTTTTGAAACTTTACAGGATAGTAACATCTTGCATACGGAATTATTCATTGAATAAAGGTACCAATGCAACTTTCCTTGATATTTAGACATGCGCATTTCTCTTTTAACACATTTAAAGTGTTTTCCTCTTGGCTATTTTGATGATTGAACATGTCTACCAAGTTGGTTAATATCACCCCGTATTTGATACGAACGAATGGTTATGCTAAATTCTAACAAAAGTGAGTGATAATATGAAACTAGGCTCTATAGCAGATTTTTTTTCAGTGGTGGGGTGTGGGGTATTTTGGGATTGCTGGTATGCTTCTGCTTACAAAGGAACTACTTTTGAAAATAGTGTTTGGATTTGTCAAAAAAAATGAAAGAAAACGCGGATGAATTGGTATTTGTTGAAATTTCTTAATTAGATTCGTTTACAAAATGTTTTAAGGTAAATAATTTTGTAAACAAGTTAATTTCAGGCTTTCAGCTAAATAAGCACTTAAAAATAACCAACTTTCTGATTGCTTGCTTATTTCACCTGAAAAGAAGCATATAATTAGAGACAATTTGAGTAGCACAAAACTACTGCTTCTCCTTAAAAGAAGCAGATAAGCGGAAAAAAGGAGAAAAAAAATTAGCAATTCCAAGCACCTTTTGAAACGTACATTGTTGAGAAAATTTGTTGAACGAAATTAATGTTGCGAATAGAGTCAACTACTGATTTTAGACAACATAATTTGGATACAGGGGAGTTGAATACTGGTATAGTGAGAATATGGGGCCATAAGGGTATTTGATTTGTTGTTGTTTTCCGTTAGAAACACGATGTTTGGTTGCTGCCTTCCTAGTCAAAACGGGGTGTTTAGTTACTGTTTTTTCTAGTTAAAAGAGGGTGTTTGGTTGTAATTTTTCTCTGTCAAAGCAGGTGCGGTTTTGCGGCCGTTTGGTATGTTGTTTTTGGGTCAGGAACGGGTTTTTGGTTGCTGTTTTTTGCTGTCAAAACGGGAAGTGTTTGGTTGCTGTTTTTTCAGCTAAAATATGGGTTGTTACCATCCAGCAGCCGAGAATTGACATATTTAAGGCTTTTGATGAGGTAAGAGTTGTGTCTGATTACTCCAGGACAAAGGACAAAGTTAGCTTATTTTAGCATCTCAACTAGAACATGTCACCTACTTTATTATATGTTAACAAAGCTTAAGCTTCTAAATTAATCTGCCGTTCTAAAAAAACAAAGCTTAATTTATCAATAGAAGTTGTTAATAATTATGAGCACTATTACTTAGAATTATAATTTGATTAGATATTAGTTTTATATGATTATCTGATAAAGCTCAAAAGAGAAAAGCGATTAAAACTAATTACTTCATAAGATCCATTACTCTCTCATTTTCTTCTTATATGCATGTACGATTTATTATTAGTTATCTCTTAACAATGCCATTTTTGTTACATGACCTTGGTTGACATGAAAACTAAAGTAATTCTAAATTTGTACTATGTTTATGCCAAAAGTTTTCTAATTGTTAATGCTCTAGAAATACGGCAGGAAATAACTTCTGGTAGCATGACTCTAGGTAATAAATGGTTTGCCAAACGCAATTACAAAAGCTTTAATTGATTTACATCATTTAGTGTATTGAAAATTACATGTTAAGTTCCGACCTGTGGTAGTATTTTTTTAATGTGTATAAGTGTTGTTAATTCACTGTTGTAAAATGTCATCTATTGTCATATCCATGTTTCTGCAGTTAATCCTTTTGAAAAATGGAGGACAAGTGATTTACAATGGGCCACTCGACCGCAAGTCAAGTATGTAGGTTGAGGCCCCTCTTTCTATTATATATATGTGACTGTAGTTTAGATGATATAAGTAAAAAAAGTAGGGTCATTGAATACATTTGAGTTATAGAGCGGACATCACATACAGAATTGAAAACATGACCAACAACTCTTCAGGCGGTGGCTTCGCCTGATCCAACTTGTGAAACAATACAACAACAACCCAAGTCAAAAGGCTTTCCGAATTTTGCTGTCAGGTCGTGATCAGAGATTGTTGATTTCAGGCGCTAATTGTGGTCAAGGTGAGAGAGCAGGAGAATGACATACTTAAGAGACCAACAATAGAACAGCAACTTGAAGCCTAAAATAAGTTTTAAAATATCTTAAAATAAAAACAAACACAAAAAACAAAAAAAAAATATGAAGAGAAAAAACGCACCTACATCAAATATAAAAAAATAAAGGATAAACAAAAAATAAAATACTAAAATACTAAATACACAATAACAAAACAAAGCATACAAAGATAAATACAGAAATAAAACAACAAAAACATTAACTACAAACAAATAAAAAAAAAATAAAAAAATAAAAAGAAAATATACTAAAATAAACATAAATTAAAAACTAAAAAAATATACTATAATAAATAATACAATAATAAAACAGAAAATATACGTAAAAAAAAAAACAACAAAACTAAAATAATAAATAAAAAATAAAAAAATTAACATAGTATATAAATCGACAAAAACTTAAAAAAAAGAAAAAACTAAAAATAATAACTATACCCAATAAAATTTTAAAATAACAATAAAACTATTAAAAAAATAAAAAAACAAAAAATAAAAAATTAGTTAATAAAAAGAATAAACCAACGACGAAAAATATAATAATATTTTAAAAAAATAAACCAAAGAACAATACATAAAACATATAAACTAATAAACAGAATAAACATTAAAATAAAAACATTTAAAAGGATAAAAAATACTACAAATAATTATAATAATAATAATATACAAAAAATACGACTAAAAAAAAACATTTAAAAATAATAATAAAACAAAAAAAAATTAATAAACAAAAAAATATAATAAAAAAAATTAGACACGTACTATTATAATAAACGATAAAAAAATAAAACTAACCAATAACTAAACCAATAAAACAAACACAACAACAAAACAAGCATACATATATACAAAAATAACAACCTATTAACATATAAAAAATTAAATAACTTGAAAAGAAAAAATCCCAAGAAAATGAAATTAAAATAAAATATAACAAAAATAAAAAAAAATATAAAAAAAAATTATACCTTAAAAACCCTAAAAATATATAAAAAACACTAAAATATAATAACATATAATATAATAACTACAGCTATAAAATAAAATAACACCCATAAAATTATAAAATATATTAAATAATAAAATAAATATAACAAAACTATAAAAAAAAAAACATAATCTAACTATAAAAAATTATAATAAAATAAGACAGTAAAAGATAACCAAACAGAACAAAGAACCTAAATACTACATAATAACAAAATAAATAGTAAATTTAAATATAACCCCCTAAAAAAAAAAAAATACTAAATATAACTACAAAAAATACAAATTATAAACCTCCTAAAACTACACAACAACACCAACTAAAAATACATAAAATTAACAAAAATAAAACGAATTAAACAAAAATACTATAAAATAAAAAAAAAAATACTTAATCCAAAAAAAAAAAATATTTTAAAACCAAACAAGACTAGTAACATAATAAAAAAACACAAAATTATAATTACTAAACCAAAACATCTAATAACAAAAAAATAAAACTCCACAAAGATCAACTTGAAAAAACAATATAATAAGAAGAAACATAATAAATTAATAAAAAGTATAATACAATTAATAAATACAAATAAAAAAAACACAAATCCTAAAATACCAAAAAAAAATGACCAAAAAAAAAAAAAAAATATAAAATATAAAGAAAAAAACACAAATAATAATAACATAAAAAAAAAAACTAAAAGATAAGAATAAATAAAATAATAAAAAATAAAACAAAAAAAACAAAAAATTAAAATATAAAAAAAATAAAAAATAAAAAAAATACTACACAAACAAAATAAAATATAACAAATAATACTAAGAAATTTAATAAAAAAAAAAAAAAACACAAATCTACATTAAAACAACAATAAACAAAAACAAAAAAAAACAACATCTACCTATAAAAATATATAAAAAAAAGTAAAAAAAAATAAAATAACAAAACACCAACAAAACCCACCCAACACATAACAATAAAAACACCACCACCAACAACCAACATACCACCAACACACACTCACCACTACAAAAATAAAAAATAAATCCAACATAAAACCCCCCACACAAAAAAACACCCAAATACTAAACCCACCCACACACACAAACAACGAAAACCACCGCAACGCCTACAATCCACGCCACACCTACCCACTCCAACCCTCCCGCATCGAGCCTAAACCAACAGACCCCCCCTCACAAACCCCAACACCACATAAGCCACTAACACCCCGTAAACCCGATGCTCACCCCCCCTCAACCAACCACCACAAGCAAACCAAAACCACCACCCTTCCACCCCCATCCACGCCTCCGCCCCCCCCCTCCCACCCAACCACCTCTGCACCCCCCCCCACAATACGCACTCCACCAACCCATCCCCCCACCCTCCCTCCCCCAAAACTACATATAGCCACGCATCTCCCCCAGCCATTCTCTGAACCCCACTCCCCACATCCAGGCACACGACACCCAGTCCCCCTCTCCCAGAACTCCCCCAGCCCCAACCCACCCCACCCGCGCCACCCCCATAACCCCCACCCTAAACATCCATACACAACCCCACCCCACCCCCCCCCCTTACCCCGCCACCCCTCCCACACAAGCACACCCCCCCCCGCCCTCAAAACAACTGCCCGTCTCCACCCTACCGACCATCATCTCACCCTCTCCCAGCACCGCCCACCCGCCTTCCCTCCCAACCACCCCCCCCCCCCGCACCGGCGACACGCAACCTCCAACACCCCCCCCCACCCCTCCCGGCTGCCCGCACGCATGCGACCCCCCCCCTTCCCCCCACCCAGACCCCCCCTACAACCACCCCCAGCCCATGCGAGCTCCGACCCGCACTCATTAAACCCGCACACAACCCCCACCCGCGTCCCTAAAGCACACACCCCCCCCCAACCCCACACCCCCAACCCCCTAGCCCCACTCCCCCACACACCCCTCACCCGACTCCCCCCACCCTAATGCCACTACAACGAACACCCACGACCCCCCGCTCCCGCACACCCACCCCTACACTACCCACCCCAAAGCCTCTCAAAAAACCACACCCCCCGTCCCAACAACCTTCGCAACAACCTGACTCACCATCCCCCCACCGCAGCCCGCTACCCCCCACCCCGCCACCCACACCTCCCTCCCCACCTCCCCACACCAAATTCCAATCAACCATATGTGCCACGCACACCACCCTCCCCACACACCCCCCACAACCTCGACGCCTCCCCCCACCCCCCCCCGCCCCCCCCCCCCCCCCCCCCCACCCAACCTGACCACAATCCCACATCCCACTACCCCCCCCGCCTCAACCCGCTCTCCAACGCCAACCAACCACCCACATCACCTCCACACCATCACCCACACCCACCACCCTACCCCAACCCCGCAACCCCCCTACCCACCCACCACGCCAAATACAACCCCCCCCCCCTCACCCCGAACCCCCCAACCCTATCCCCCCACCCCACCATCAACCCACAACCCCCTCCGACACCCCCTCCACCCACCAATCCTCCACCCTCCCACCACTCACCACCACCCCAAGCCCCACCCCCTCGCCCCCGCCCCCGCCCACGACCACCAACCCCTCTCACCTCCTCCCCTTCACTCCACCACCACTCCCCACGCAATCCCCCCACACTCACACGCCATCCCAAACCGGTCCCCTGTTAAGAAAAGAATAAACCACCATATCCTCAACAACCTACCCTCCCCCAATCACACCCCCACACCCCACCCCCACTCCCCTTCCCCAACCCTACAACCCCCCCCAACCCCCAACCCAACCACCACCACAACCTGAACCTCCCCCCCACCCACCCCCCCACCCCCCACCCCAGCCCCCCCCCCCCACACACCCCACCCAAACACTCTTAAAACTCCCCGAACAACACCCGACCCACCCCCCAGCAAAAACCCCCAAAACCCCCCCTACCAACACCCCGCAAAGCTCTCTCGCACCCATACCGCCCCCACCCTTGATCGACCCCCCCAACCTGACCCACCCACCACACCCCAACGCCCTCGCGCGATACCAAACGACCCGCTTACTTAACACTAACGACCCCCCCGCACCACTCAGCATTCCACCACGCCCGCCCCGACATCACCCCCCCCACAACACGCCCACTCTCCCAAACAAACCCACCCCTCCCTCCACTCCACCCCTTCCCTCCCTCACCAAACCCACCACCGCCACCTCACCCACCCGACTATCCACACCTGGCACGCAGACCCGCCCCCCCCCCACCCATTCCACCCCTCAAAACCGCACCAGCTCTCCGACCGCAAGTCAAGTAGGGTCATTGAATACTTTGAGGTTAGCGGACATCACTACTGATTTGATAACAGACCAACAACTCTTCAGCGGTGGCTCGCCTGATTCGACTGTGAGACAATACAACAGCAACCCAAGTCAATTTGGCTCAGATTTTGCTACAGTCGTGATCAAGATGGATGATTTCAGGCCGCTAATTGGGTCAAGTGGAGAGAGCAGGAGGAATTACATAACTAGAGGGACCAACTAAGATCTACATGAAGCCCAAATATGGTTTACGGAAGGCCTAATAAGATTTCAGGAATGTTATGTATTTTTCTTTTTAAGATTCTTTTCGAGATTTGAGATAATTGGTTTGCAAGTTTTTTTATGTATATAGAATATCTACCATCTAATGTTATGTTAATTTTCATTACATTTAGTCTATCTGGGTCAATGTGGGTTATTACAAGTTTTGTCAATTTGGGTGTAATTGCACGCTTATTGTTATATGTGCAGGAAAAAGTCTTTGTAGAATGTGTTGTTCACACTTAAAATTACACTAACAATTTTTTCTTGAACGTAGACCAAACTCGCCGCGGCGAAGCGCGAGTCCAAAGAACTTGTTAAAATACACACCAAAAATCTCAATTTCTTCTTTAATATTTGTTGTTTGCTATAGTGTTATCATCTACTCGTATGATTTTTTCTTCTTTGATAACCTTGCACTAAAGTCCATTTAAATGGTAACTACCTACTACTATATATACTAACTAGTTACGTTTGTTTCATAAATCTTTTTTGAAAATAATATTTGTCGTTTAGTTGTAATGGATTTTGTGTTTGTGTTAACATAAAATCTTAATTCTTCTTTTTTGTTTCATTATATATAGTATGACATATAGTCGTCCGTGAACATCGTATTTATTAAAAGGAAACCAAACTTTGATGTGTATGCCCAACGGACGGGTTCGGTTCATGCATGTTTTTTGAAGACAATTTTTTGTTTGTGTTAACATAAAATCTTCATTCCTCTTTTTTGTTTCATTATTAATAGTGTTACATATTGTTGCCCGTAGAATATCGTCTTTCTTAATAGCAAACCAATCTTTGATAGTGTTTGCTCAACGGACGATTTCGGTTCATAAATCTTTTTTGAGACAATCTTTGACGTTTAGTTGTAATGTTTTTTGTGTTTGTATTAAGTTAAAATCATGTTTGACTTTTAGTAATTAGAACTCATCCTAGGAATGACGATCAATTGCATAAAGAATATAACTATTGCAAAAGATATGGCAAGTCTAATTTCACATGTCTATAGTCCGACCTTTAAATTTAATAACACAAATGTTTAATTAACTATCTCCACCTCGTCGTGCTAGAAGCCGCAATCGTAGTTATAGCAGGAGCCGTAGCCAAGGGTTAGTTTTACATTCTTGTCCCTCAACTATAACTGCTTAAATAAATACATTCACATTACACATATTTGATATCCTATGGTTAAGATATAAATATCATTACTTTTTTTATATAGAGTACATCTTATGATTTCCATTACGCTGGATAGATACCAATAATATGTAATGAATGCTAATGGTTAATATATTTTGAAGTATATCTTAATATATTTTTGAAGATTGTTTTTTTAAATTATATTATTATAGTTTTGGATAATAAAACAGTGGTTTGGCTCAGTTGGTAAACTTAATTGAAACTTAACCCTAAGTCAAAAGGTCGAACATTCCCATGAACAATATTTTAAAAAAAAAATCCAAAAACTAAAAAAAAATCCGAAAATTTAAAAAAATCCAAAAATTAAAGAAAATAATTATGGAGTATATCTTAATAATTATAGAGTATATCTTAATTTATTTTGAAGTATATCTTGATATATTTTTGAAGATTGTTTTTTTAAATATATTATTATAGTTTTGGATAATAAAACATAAATGGTGGCTTGACTCTAGTAAACTTAATTGGAACTTAACCCTAGGTTACAAGTTCGAACCTTGCCATGAACAATATTTTTAAAAAAATCCGTAAATTAAAAAAAAATCCAAATAAAAAATCTGAAAATTTTAAAAAAATAAAATCCGAAAATTAAAAAAAAAATCAAATATTAAAAGAATTCAAAAAATTAATGCAAAATGTGTGTCATGACATTATTGAGGTGGCATCCAGTCACTAATTCATATTTACACACTCATAGTTAGCCTCATATATAAGTTATAGATTTTTTCTTTAGTTCTTTTATTTTTTCATACGAGTCATTTAATCAATTGATGTATTGTTTTTAGATTTTTAGCAAATAACTAATAGATGTAGATTTCTCCTCATCGCCGAGGCCTTTCAAATCTCCATTGTTGAAGCGTGCAACAAAGGTATTTATAAAGGTATCTATTTATCAGAAGGTGGTGATAATCTTTGCCTTCTCCAGTATGCTGATGACGCGTTATTCTTCAGTAAATGGTCGAGATCTAATGCAAATAACCTCATTCTTATTCTCAAATGCTTCGAGGAGGCTTCAGGTCTTAAGGTTAATTTGTCTAAAAGCAAATTATTCGGAGTGGGAGTAAATGTCGAGGAAGTTGAATATGTTGCCTCATCTCTTGGATGCTTGCATGATTCTATCTCGTTTATCTATCTCGGGCTCCCTGTTGGGAAAAGAATGAACTTATGTGAGGGGTGGAGTGTGGTTATTCAGCGGTTAAGAGATCTATTATCCGCCTGGAAGGCGAAGTCGCTTTCTATTGGTGGTCGTCTCACGCTCATTCAAGCCACTCTTGGTAGCATTCCTCTTTATTGTCTTTCCTTGTTCAAGGCTCCGATTAAAATTATTAACGCCCTTGAGTCCATTCGTGCTCGGTTCTTCTGGGGTTTCAAAGAGAACTCGAAAGGGATAAGTTGGGTCAAATGGAATAGTATTCTCGCTAGTCGTAATGTAGGGGGTCTTGGGGTGGGTAGTCTCCATGCTAAGAACCTTGGGCTTCTCGGCAAGTGGAAATGGAGGTTCTTAACTAAAAAAGACGCCTTATGGAGAAAAGTGATATATGGTTTCTATGGTAGTGATGGTGGATTCGATTCGTGCAGGTCTAGTAGAAGTTGCCAGGGTATTTGGTGTGAAATTGTTAAGGCTATCTCTAGCATTGAGAATCTCGACCCTACTTTTTCCTCATCGTTTAGGTTAAAAGTGGTTAATGGCTCGAATACTCTCTTTTGGAAAGATAGGTGGTGTGTGGACGACTCCCGTTTAATGGACCGTTTTCCTAGACTTTTCGCTATTGAGTTGAATCAAAATTGTTCTATAAGAGATCTTGGTGGTCGTCTCACGCTCATTCAAGCCACTCTTGGTAGCATTCCTCTTTATTGTCTTTCCTTGTTCAAGGCTCCGATTAAAATTATTAACGCCCTTGAGTCCATTCGTGCTCGGTTCTTCTGGGGTTTCAAAGAGAACTCGAAAGGGATAAGTTGGGTCAAATGGAATAGTATTCTCGCTAGTCGTAATGTAGGGGGTCTTGGGGTGGGTAGTCTCCATGCTAAGAACCTTGGGCTTCTCGGCAAGTGGAAATGGAGGTTCTTAACTAAAAAAGACGCCTTATGGAGAAAAGTGATATATGGTTTCTATGGTAGTGATGGTGGATTCGATTCGTGCAGGTCTAGTAGAAGTTGCCAGGGTATTTGGTGTGAAATTGTTAAGGCTATCTCTAGCATTGAGAATCTCGACCCTACTTTTTCCTCATCGTTTAGGTTAAAAGTGGTTAATGGCTCGAATACTCTCTTTTGGAAAGATAGGTGGTGTGTGGACGACTCCCGTTTAATGGACCGTTTTCCTAGACTTTTCGCTCTTGAGTTGAATCAAAATTGTTCTATAAGAGATCGTTGGATCCTCTCACACGATTCTTGGAACTTGAATTGGGAATGGCGATACCCCCTCGTGGTCGTGCTATGGATGATCTATCGGCCCTTAAGTTAAGCATCAGAGAGTTGACCTCTTTTGGAAATGGTTCTGATAGATGGATATGGGACAAAGAGTGTTCTGGTTCCTTTAAGGTTAACACCCTCGCGACAGGGCTGCAAGATATTCTTTTGGCAGGTGACCACTTAAGGATTCACCATAAGTGGAATTCTTAGGTCCCTCGCAAAATTAATTTATGCGTTTGGAGGGCTTCAATCAACAGGCTTCCTTCTAGATCTAACCTTGCTGGTAGAGGAATTACTTTGCCGTCTGTTGCCTGCCCTTTTTGTGATGTCGATGAGGAAGATTTGGACCATTGCCTCTTAAAATGTCCTAGGGTAATTTCCATTTGGAGAAAAGTTTGGAGCTGGTGGCAGCTCCCTACCCCCGTAGTTTTCCCCTCTTTTTCCATCAAAGATATCAGTCTTGGTTCTTTTGCAAATCTAGGCTGTCACAAGCTCAACAAAATTATCCATGTCGTTTTTCAATGTGGAGTATGGATCATTTGGAAGTAGAGAAACAAGGTGATTCATGCCCCGGCTGACCTGCTCGATAAGGTTTTAGATGAGGATGTCTTCCCCACCATTCAAAGATTTGCAAAGTTGTGGATCTCGGCCCGATGCAAGTCCGTCTCGTGCAACTGGAATTGCTGGATCACATGTCCAACTTCTCTTTTAAATATGATGTAGCTGGTGTGTAGTTTAGTTGGTGTTTCTTTGGCCGCTTTTTTGGCTGTTTCTTGGTTTCCCCTTTGTTTGCCCTTCGTTGTTTCCTTTTCGGCTTCCTCCTCAGATCCGTTTTTAATAAATTCTTAGCTTTTAAAAAAAAGAATTTACTTTTAGTTTTAGATATTCTTATAGATATGTAATCTCTTGTTGTTTATAGTCGTTGTGTATAATAGTAGTTAAGTTACTAAATATAATTAGTAACTTTTTAGATTTTTAGTAAACATAAATTGATAATGACTAAGGTTTTACTTATTGTTTTAGGAAAAGAACATTTTCCTAATGACTAAGGTTTTAATAACTGATGTAAATATGAGTTAGTAACTATGTTAGATTTGTGCAAGTATGTATTGCTATATATTTAATGTTATATTATTAGGGTATTTGAATATAAAACTTTTTATTTTACCATCTATTTAGATTCGTTTATCATATAAAATTATATATAACAATATATAAAACTATAAAACTATAACCTCTATACAAAATATATACATTTTAATAAGATCTTACGAATCTGATCCGATCTTACAATTACGATTAAAACGATCTTAAATAGAATCTCGATTCTAACAACCTTTCATTAATAGTCTAAGATTATCGCAACAAACTAACCCCGATTTCTCACATTCTTGGTTCGATGTTATGTGAAAAAAAGATGGTATATAGTTGGAACTTTCATTGGTACGTGTCAATTATCAAAATTCGTGTAACTTGGTACACAACTATGCGCATGCCAGCTTATCTCATTCGTGGCACTTGTCAAATCAACCACACTCACTCTTAAAAAAGCACTAGAAGCCGGACCAATCACATTCCATTGACGGTACAGCGGCGTCACAGGAAGTCACCCTACCATTTCCTTAACTTAATTTAAAAAAGCTAAAAAGAAACATTGAACTTCAACGTTACGATATGATTTTTTTATAGTAATTTCTAAAGTTTTTAGATACTCTTTTCTTTTTGTGAGCTTAGTTTATCAGTTGCCTATTCTTTAAGCAAATTACAAGTAGTTAACATTGATTTTCAGAACATTTTATATGAACATATATAACGGTTTAGTATAAAAAATATACTAAAAGAATATACTTGTATGTATAAGAAACCAGAATTATAGTTGTAAAAGACAGACAAACATGAAATGTCAAGGAATATTAATTCTACAAAAAAATATATTAAAACGCGTTGTTTTATAATGTTTTATTACTATACTTGGAGTATTGCTGGTGGAAGCAAACCCAATGCAACTTTCGTGATACATTTAAGAAATGTCATAGTCACATACCCATATTGTTATTATTTTTTGGGTAAAGTGACGTTAAATGTGGATTAAATGAAAGTATTACTCCGTACGTAGAAAGCGAACGGAAATTTGATGTAACTTGCACATAAAATCAATCTTGATTAATTGATCGACATTAAGAGTTGGGTGCACTAATACGACATAACCACCTCCGATGTGTCTTAGGGAACTATGTCATCAAAATAATCATGTTTTAATATCTAGCAAATAAACGACATTGTCTAAAAACTATCATAAAAAAATTCTTTTTTTTTTCAAAAACCTTTAAAAAAAATTCTTAATATCTAGCAAATAAACGACACTGTCTACAAAATATCATTATTCTAATGTCGACAACGTATCTTTTATCATTGACTTTAGTCGGTATTTTCTTATTTACTTTTATAACCTTATAAATTAGTACAACCAATCATCAAAAACTATAATCCTAATCTTTATACAAGTTGGGTACACCTTTTTTATAAGTATTACACAATCAAACCCTCTTATATAATAGGACCATCATCATAAAAAAACAAACTCATCTTGTTCTTATACTCACTATCTTTTATAACTTTATATCTATCATATTGATCATCAAGATTTGATTTTTATATAGTTTTTGATTTGGGTTTTTGTTTGTTTTTGTTATGGGTTATGAGGAGGGTGGTGATGTAGTTAGTGTTATAAAGATCAAGATTGATGATGATCATATTAAACAGGGTGAATATGTGATATTGGAGGATGGTGATGGTGGTGGTGGTGGTTGTTCGATGGTGAATGGTGGTTTATGGTGGTCAGTGTGGTGGTGGGCTAAGCTTATTTTTGTGTTTGTGTTTTTGGCTGGTTTGGGTGTTTGTTTTTTTCTATGGATTGGTCCTTTTTTAATGAATAAGGTATGTTTGTTTTTTAAGTTTTGTCTTATTTGTTGATTTTTGTTTTCTATAAAAAAAGGTTCTTAATTTGCATCTTAAGTGGTGTATATGAATATGTACTGTAATTGCTGTTGCATGATTATGTTAACATGTGATTTTGAGTATTAGATGTGTATAAAATTTATTTATTTCAGCTATAACACCCTGAGAACTGCTTATCTGATGTATCAAAACACAATAAGCAAGTTTAATATGCAATCCAAACCACCCCTTGACTAGTTGGTGTTTGGGTATAGTGAAGCTGATTCCTAGGTTGGACAGAATGGTGCTCCCTTCTACGCGTGAAGGGGGTGTGACAACTAGTGGTCCTTGCTACACCATGCCCCCACCACCACGTAGGTAGTTGAGGGTGTTTCAATAAAAGTGGTGGAGGTGGTAACCACTACAGGGGTACATGTGCTGGCGAAACATGCTGATGTGGCGCTGACGCCGAGGTGGTTAGACCACCTTATCTTGGTTTAAGACATGCATAATTTGTTTAACACACTATTACAACTTTAAACAACAAAAATTCTGAATTTTCCGATATGACATAATCATTACGAAAATGTAGCATCACTGTATCAGTCACTCTCTTGGTATAGCTTTAAGACCGTTGTTTGTTGGTATATAAATTAGTTGGTTGTTGTAATTTGTTTTAATATGAAAAAGCCCTTATTTTTATATTGAAAAAGGTTCAAAATATGCATTTTAAGTGGTGTACTTGGTGCTAATGTTGTTGTAATATAGTTGTATTATTCTAGAAATCATTGATTTAATGGATATTAGTGAAGAAATGGACTAATTAAGCTATTTATCTGGGGGTGTTTGGTATTGTTATTCAGACGTTTGGAATAAGCAACTCTTAACCTGATTCCTTTACACTACTTATTTCACCTTCGGACAATTAGATAATCGGTTTGGATAAGGAATCCTAAAACCGCTGAAACTGTTTATCTACTACATTCGAAATCCGATAAGCAGTTCTGATATGCATTGCCAAACAACCCCTTTATTATTTGGTGTTTTGGAGTGAAGCTGTTTATGATTATCTGATTATTTAGGAGTTATACTAGTTTTAGTTTTTTGTAATTTACGGGCCCCTTAATATGCAAAACCTTAAAAAACCAGAGTATGCCAAACAGTTAAAAAGCTGATTAGCACAGCTTCTAAGAGTAGACTCGTGTTTCATATTGTTACACCTATTATATTGTGTAGGCTAATTTCAAAACGTATTGCTAAACATTCTATTGGAATACAAATCTAAGGTGAATTGTTTGTTGTTTATTTTCAGGAGGTTATCCCTATCTTGAACTGGGAAACTGAGACCTTCAGCAAGCCGGTGTTAGCAGTTTTAATATTTGCTTCAGTTGCATTATTCCCGACAATCTTTATACCATCTACCCCTTCAATGTGGGTGGCTGGAATGAGCTTCGGTTATGGTTACGGGTTTCTTTTGATCATTGGTGGATGCATTATTGGCACCTCACTTCCTTATTTCATCGGTTCCCTGTTTTACCACAAAATTCAAGTGAGTGTTCTCATACTATTTGATGTATGTTTAACTATATATAAGTATTTGCTAAATGATAAGTTCACTTATGATCATTTTAAAGAGAACTATATACACTACTTTTTTCGCAATGTGTTTTCTATCACTAATATATTGGTCTCATAAAATATCAAGCGACGTTTCCATTCATCTAATGTTTGAATCTTTATCAAGTAAATTTATATTTATATGCATTTACATTTGATAAAGTGGATGCATACATGGATAACTATGCACTATTTTTTTATATTTAATCCATTTGCACTCTTTAATTGCCAGGGTGTTTGGATTAGTGTTTTTTTTAACTAATATTGGAATAATGAATTATTGTGATTACTTAATACACAGATTCTGGTTCTAATTATCTGATTACTTTTAGGGGACTAATAATTAATTTTTTGATAATTAGTTCACACTAGCTGACAGGCCTGCGGCATAAGTGATTATCGAAGGGTTAAATAAAGTTATATATTTACCCAGTCTTGTAAACCTATTAGGAAAAAAATGTATTCCAAACTTAAACAGCCTTCTTCATTTTATACAATATTGTCCTTGGTTAGTTTATGTATTAGGTTTATAAACACTCAAACAACTTTATTATCTGACTGTTGCAACTTTGAATAACAAAAGCACCTCCGGGTACTATCTCCTGCAATCAATTTTATAATGGATAATCAACTTATTTTGATTATTCAGTAGTGCATAGTCAACTGTCAAAAGTCGCATAGAAACACTTCCTGAATCTTTTTTCCTCGGTTGCTAAATAAGGCGGAATGTTGTCTGTTCCTTTTACAGGGGTGGTTAGAGAGGTACCCGAAGAAAGCTTCTATTTTGAAGCTAGCAGGTGAAGGAAGCTGTTTCAATCAGTTCAGAGCCGTCATGTTCTTGAGGATTTCACCCTTTCCTTATATAGTCTATAATTACTGTGCTGTTGCAACTGATGTTAAGTTTGTTCCTTACTTGCTGGGAACAATCGTGGGAATGGTGCCCGAGATCTTCGTTGCTATTTACACGTAAGATTTACTTGCTTTACTGATATAACTCCTTAGTTTTAACAATTTTGGGTTAATGTCCTATCAGTATTATAAAAAGAGTAGATTTTGTGGTTTGGTGAAAGAAATGGAAATCATTCCTCCCCCATACTACTTGCATAAAAGGTCCCTAGCTGCTAATTGGTAATTGCACGATTTGCTTTCACATTTGGTCCGTCGTGAATCATATTAAATTTCACTTTTAGGGCGCGCTTGGGTTATCGTTTTGGGAATGGGTATGACTATGATTAATCATGTTTATTTAAAAGTATTGGGTTTGATGATACCCCAAATGTGAGGGTTTTCTGGTATCTAGCTCAAGTGGGGGACCAATACCCACAGCTTTTAAATCTTAAAGCCATTGCCATTCCCTTTAAACAGGCAAACACACCCTTAGTCATTCAAGTATGTAAGCAACTTTGCCTTTGGTTCCTAAAGGGTAACGGACGACTGCATGAGGGTCTAATAGTGAAAGCAAACAGTGCAATTATGCATCATTTATGCAAATAGAGATGGGTTGTGTTGTTTTTACCAAACCACGGGGACAATTCCTGTGATTTACTTGGTAGGTTTTTAAAGGTCTCTGAGGTGGGATATAATTACTGCAGGGGTATAATGATCCGAACATTAGCAGATGCGTCAAATGATCAACAGTCACTTTCAGCCCCTCAGATAATCTGTACTGTTTTTGGATTTCTTCTAACTGTTGCGACCACAGTGGTGGTCACGGTTTATGCAAAGAAAAGGTTGAGTGAATTGCAGACGGACGAAGAGCAGCTATTGCTGCAGTAAGATGTAGTATGGAGAAGATCTCCTGAGTTATGGAGTGGCGGAAAAGATGATTAAAGACAAGCAGCACCCACTAACAAAACAATATGTTTTTTTCCATTGATTTTTAGTAAATAGGTGCATGTAAAGGATCGGCTATCTTTTGTATCGCTTGTTTTTCCATCCCGCCTATACCTTCCATAAATTGTATATAATTCAACTGTACACTTCTAAAGGTTGTTTCATTCTTTCTTTAGTTGTCTTCTTGATCTTATGACCATAAACGACGTGCTTTTATTCATTAGGACAGCGGTGAACTTGCATCTTTGGTGGTGTTTTAGTCGGTCTGATCCCACCGAGTAGCTGGAATATAATGAATATAGTGCCGGATCCCATTGGGACTCTTGTACGCCCTTGGATTCTCGGTAGGTGGCGACAACAATCGGACTCGACAACTTAATCGTACCGGATTGCTGGCAGACCAACTTAATCATACTAAATTGCTGGCAAACCTATGTGCCATAGAAATGCCAAAATGTCTTGTTTAGTATTGAACGAGTTGGAATATTACCCGCGCGTTGCGGCGGGGGCTAGCTTGTTGTCCAAAGTTGTTGGATCCCGATGATCGTCAAATGTCAATTGTTTTGCAAACGTCGCAAAAACGGAATGCCACAAATATTTCAACAAAATAAATATGTACTTAATTATTTTTTTTATGTTTGGGTTTATTTTTTCGGTCTCATTTTTAATAGTTTTTTTTTCTCATATTAAATGATAATCGCGCGTTACTGCGGCGCATTTTTTCTTTCTTATTGTATTTTGTGCGGATTTATTTTTTCGGTCTCATAACATCACGCCATTGTAGTTAATAGGGTTTTTTTTTAATAAAGGAGAATTTTTTTTTGACCCAGGCCGATAGAAAGTTGTAAATAGTTAAAAATAAAAGCACGTCTCGTAAATTTTTTTTTCCTTCTTATTTTTAGCGAAAGAAGTGGGGGTGGGAGGGATTATAAAGTTTTTTTTTTTGGGCCGATGAAAAGTAACCATGCGGAAAAAGGGGAAAAAAAGTTGGGCTAGATGTTGGACTAAACTTAAAAAAAAAAAACTACTTGGGCCGGGCCAAAGTAGAGCCCAAAAAAAAAGTTGGGCTAGATGTTGGACTAAACTTAAAAAAAAAAAAACTTGGGCCGGGCCCAAGTCAAACACTTGACACTGTAGATGAACAGTGGTCAAGTGTTTGCTCCATAGTATATTGTTAGATTCCTTCTTATTTTTAGCGAAAGAAGTGGGGGTGGGAGGGATTATAAAGTTTTTTTTTTTGCCAATGAAACGTAACCATGTGGAAAAAAAGGGAAAAAAGTTGGGCTAGATGTTGGACTAAACATTAAAAAAAAAAAAAATTACTTGGGCCGGGCAAAAATAGAGCCCAAAAAAAAGTTGAGGTAGATGTTGGACTAAACTTTAAAAAAAAAATACTTGGGCCGGGCCAAAATAGAACCCAAAAAAAATAAAAAACTTGAGCCGGGCCAAATGAGCCCAAGGCCCAAGTCAAACACTTGACCACTGTAGATGAACAGTTGTCGAATGTTTGAGGATTGTATTATAGAGTAATTCTACCAACCTTAAAGAGATGGACCAGCCCATCTGATTTGGGCCCAAGCCAATGGTTTGATGAATTAGCATTGTCATTCTTATATGCTTCAGAAATTACTTATGTTGTATTTTTGGAACGTCTTTTTTCAACGTACTTTTTATACATTTATTATTCTTCATTTTGCATGAGACAACTTGAATTCATGAATCTTGTTTGATGAGTCATCGTATACCACTAGGCATAGCTTTTTTGATCTAAAAGTATTGATGAGATATTAGGAATTTTCGTGATAGGGTGTGAGCGGACGAGAGTATACATAATTGCTACCAAAAGAAAACAAAAACGTGTAAGATAGATCTTTGTATAGAAGATATTTATTTTCTCATATACATAGAAAAAACAAAACGTGGCTTTCCGGTAGATTCATTGAGGTTATGTTTGGATCAGGCTTATTGGGGTTTATAGTAGCTTGAGTTTTTGAAATAAGCTAGCTTATAAAATAAATTTTGTTTCTCATACAAGTTTATGAAAACTTTTATAAGTCATCGTTAGTCGATATTTTGTAATGGGCTTAAGCCCGAGTTTTAGATTATTCTGTGTATAACTATATATGTACCAAACTTTATGATTAATGATATAGACAATATTCACCACTCACAAAATATCGACTAACACTCCACCGCAGTTTGAGCGGGAGGACACCGAATGCTTAAACTGCTACGAAACTCCTCAAACAAAGCCGAATGCAAGCCTTTAGTGAAAATGTCCGCATACTGATAACGAGATGGAACATGAAGAACTCGAACCTGACCAACAACAACCAAATCTCGAACAAAGTGAATATCTATCTCTATATTGATGTTGAACCGGATTAGAGAAACAAAAGCACTGACATTATCACAGTAAACAAGCGTAGCAGAAGACAAAGGTGTATGCAACTTACGTAGTAAATTCCTCAACCAACAAGTCTCAATAACAGCATTGACAACACCGCGGTACTCTGCCTCAACATTAGATCGACCCCGTCAGTTGACGCTTAGATGACCAAGAGAGTAAGTTGTTGCCAAGAAATACACAATAACCTAAAGTCGATCGTCGAGTAGTAGGGCAATCATCCCAATCCGCATCCGAATAAGCAACCAAAGTTGTAGTAGAAGATGAAAATAATTGTAACCCATGATCTAAAGTACCACGAACATACCTCAAAATCCTTTTAAGAGCCAAGAAATGAGGCTTTCGAGGATCATGCATATAAAGACAAACCTGTTGCACTACATAAGAAATATCTAGGCGAGTAAAAGTGAGATAGCGAAGAGCACCCGCAAGACTCCGATATAATGTCGGATCGGATACTGGATCACCATCATCTCCCAGTTTAGACTCAGTATCAACAGGAGTCCGACTAGGGTTGCAATTAACCATATGAGCCCGCTCAAGAACATCCTCGAAGAATCACGTGTAACAGAAATACCCAGAAAATAATTAAGCGAACCGAATTCTGTCATAGAAAACTCCGGATGCAATGAAGCAATAATCTGCTGTAACAAAATATCAGAAGAAGCAGTGAGAACAATATCATCAACATACAATACTAAATAAGCAGTATTAGTCCCCTGTCTGTAAATAAATAATGATGAGTCACAGCAACTATGAGTAAACCTAACACGAGTAATATAAGCTACAAATCGTTGAAACCAAGCCCGAGGGGCCTGCTTGAGCCCATAAAGAGACCGATGCAATAAACAAACATAGTTTGGATGTGTAGAATCTCGAAATCCAGGAGGCTGATGCATATAAACCGTCTCAGATAAATCACCATGTTAAAATGCATTCTTGACATCAAGCTGATGAACAGGCCAATGTCGAGAAGTAGCCAGACTAAGTACAGTCCATCTAGTAGCTGGTTTGACAACCAGACTAAAGGTCTCATCAACATCAATACCAGATAACTCAGTGCTGCCATTCGCTACAAGACGAGCCTTGTAGCGACTAAGAGTCTCATATGTTAAATGCTTATGTCGAAACAACCACATAGAACGAACAACATTTGCATTCGCGAGACGAGGCACAAGAGTCCAAGTGTTATTTTTAATAAACGCATTATATTCATCATTCATAGCATTTTGGCAATTGGGATCATTAAATGCATCGGTATACGAATTAGATAAAGGAGAGATGGTGGATACATGAAGATTAAGACGCTCAGTGGGACGATTCATCCCGACACAAAAACGTGTGACCATGGGATGAACCTAAACCGGGTTCGGGTTTTCAACAGGTGCGGTAGTGGTGGACTGGATCGGGGTAATTATTGGGTCGTTGGGTTGTGTTGTACCATCTAGTTGTTGGGCCGAATGATTATGAGGTGTGGGCGAGTGTTTGTTGGGCCGAATGGTGTGTGGGCTGAACTGGACGATTGTTATGGTTTGGCGAATTAAGTGGTGTAGAAACAATAGAGGTAGCATCATGTGGTGTATTGGTATTGGGAGGTGAAATAGTTGTGGGTGAGGAACGAATAATATGAAATATAATATTGGGTGTTTCATCAAAAAAAGTATAAGAAGGAAGGGACGTGGGTGTCATAGAACCAAAAGGAAAGACCATCTCATCAAACGTAATGTGTCGCGAAATAATAATTTTATTGGTGTTTAAGTCAAGACAACGGTATACACGGTGATTGGATGCGTGTCCCAAAAATATTGATGGTGCAACACGTGGTTCAAGTTTGTGAGTGGTATTAAGGGGAGGGTAACAAAGACACCCAAAGGTACATAAAAGGCTATAGTCAGATGTGGTTCCAAAGAGACGAGTGTAAGGTTGACTTTGAACCTAGGCTTGAGCCCATTACAAAATATTTTGTAGTCGGCCTCAAGACTATAAAACCCTAAGGATCAAACGATAGCATAACAATCGACTTTGAACCTTGTCGATATTTAGACTTGGGTGACTGGTAACAAGCAACCAATGATCAACCAGAAACCTTGTCTACTGGTAACAAGCAACCAACGATCGAAAATGAATAACACACAAGCAACAACAATAAATTAACAAGAGCAGGTTAGGGTTTGAGGAACGGTAGGAATAGTAGGGTTTTTTTAGGGTTCGTTGAGTTGTTTTTAGTGTTTAGGGATCGGTATGGCTGATACAATGTGAGTGATGAATATTGTCTATATCATTAATCATTAAGTTTGGTACATATATAGTTATACAAAGAATAATCTAGAACCCAGGCTTGAGCCTATTACAAAATATTGACTAACAACCATAAGACTCCATAAACCCTAGTTAAATTTCTTAAATACTCTCGAAAATATAATAGATTATCACGCAAAAACTGTAAATATAACTAAATTTAATTTAATGTATTTTTATGCAATTTTACGCTAATGAGCTTCTGCTCCAACTAATGCTTTAAAAATATGTGCTCCAACTTTCGCCTTGATATATAAGCTTCAGCCCTAGTCCTAGCCCCAACCCCAGCTCTAACTCTCGCCTCAGCGTCAGTCCATTTCGACAAACATACCCGAAGTATCATCAAGTTTGGCAAGTTTATCAAACAATGTACGAGGAGTTTTATGTATTCACCGTGTGCAAGGTATTAGTCTTGGTCCACTAACTTAGTTATCTAAGAAAAATCAATTGAGCAAAAATAAATCGGATCACTGGTCGTAGCCAATGACCAGATGATAGCAAATTTTTGATGGCGGATTTTATCTAAAGCCTGGATACCATGTAAGATAGCAAATAGAGATATTATTAATTGTGTTTTGTATGATTATATAAGAAGAGTATATGTGTTATTTAAACCCTAAACCTAATAGACCCAAACTTACAATTAAGTTTGTTTCACTAAAGAAGAGATCTAGTGAAAAGAGGAAATAAAAAAAGAATATTGAGAAGTTTTTCTAACCAAACATTTCAAATAAGAAAAACCAATTTAAAAGGAGATGCATTTACTTTTATAAGAAGGGATGACAACGGGTCAGGAAATTTCGAGATCATCTTTACCATCCCTATCCCCGTTTCTTAGCCTCATCCCCATTCCCATCGAGGAATCATTTTTCATCCCCTCCCCGCCCCCAATGGGGATCGGAGATCCCCATGGGTATTCGAGGATTTTCCGCCCTTATAAATTTCTCAAAAGGTTTAAATCGGCGGGGAAACCCTGACCCCGTGCACCCTTTTAGGTGCCAACTGACCCTTCCCCAAGGACCAAGCCCCAGGCAATGAGCACCTGTTCTAGTGACCTAATTAGCCAGGAGTTGGGATTGAACCCAGGACCTATTTCTCAAAAGCCCTCCTTGACCGGTCAACTGGACGTTTGCGGTGGGGGAGTGATACCATTGAAGTAAAGCTCCTTTGGTATTCCGCCCTTATAAATTAAAGATAAAAATTACACAACTAATCAAAAATATAAAGAATTGACTTACAAATGTCTTAAAAACATACGTTGTACATAGTTGGATTAATTAAATTGTTATTCAACTTTAAAGCGTCGCAAATACTAAAACATCACATTATAGAAATAAAATGGATCGAATGTGTGTATTTGGACATAATATTGGTTAATTAATATGTCGTTAATGCTTAACATTTTCAAAATATTTGATCCATTATATATCAGATATACATACAAATATACTTCAAGTATAATACTTGTCAATACTCACTGACATATACATATACAAGTACATGTAGGATTTATATACAAATAATCTATATATATTTGTACACTAAGTAGTTCGGGGTCGGGTTCGGGTTCGAGGTCGAGAATTTACGCTATACCCATCCCCAACTCATTCCCGGTTTCAAAATTCGGGGATTACTCATCCTCATCTCCATCCCCAGTCAACTCGAGAATTCCTCAATCAATTCGGGTTTAAGGATCAAGCCCCATCAGAAACTGCATCTGAAATGTGCAACCATTTCAATTTTATTTCTAATTTGATCATAACTTTAGTCCATTGACCTAATGGGAACACACTTATATGTGCAACCAATATTACAACCTAGTTATCTGAAGACACTTATATGCGCAACCAGTATTACGTGATACTAGTCAATTGTTCCTCCCTTGTGCTCCACATGACATGGTTTATATATAAACACTCCAACACACTTGATGTGAGATAAAAGAAGTTTGCTGCAAACTATCCAAAAATAAATAGTCTATTTTGTAACCAGCTTCATGACTTATAGTTAATATTGTATGTTATTTTCTTATTTTTTTTAACGGCGGATTTATTAGAAATTAGCAAGTTGTTAGAACGAATTACATGCAAAGAGTACCCACGGATTTTTCATTAATGTAACCAAATTTAGTTTGCATTACAACGATTTAGAAAACCATTTAAAGAAATTTGAACCAAGTATCAAAAAGAAGCTTTCTACGCGGATTTGTTTGCACCAAAAACAAACTGATTTTCTGGAAGCGACCACAAATTAACCACCACCTTCCACATAACAAACACCTTCCAATATCTCTTTCAGCCGCTTAGAAAGTCGAAAGGAATTAAGCCATAGAAGCCAATCATCATAAGAAGCTAAACCAATGTCATCGAGCTCCCACCAACGCATAAGTATCCTCCATAAATGATGAGCCATTGGACAGAAAAAGAATATATAAGACCGGGGATTTTCGACTAGGCTGGACAAGGAGGGAACAATAGTCGAATAATATCAATACCTTTAATGGAAAGAATCAATCCGCGTAGGCAACGTATCCAAACGAACTCTCCAATCAAACACAATTAACCTTAAATGGGCATGACTTTAACCACCTTATGGCGACTTATTCCTTTAGAAGAAATCGATATCTTCAAAATAAAAAAAAAAAAAGCTGACGAATATATTTAACAGAAAACTCCAACAGGTAGCTTCTAACGACAGACGCAATGGTCGGGATATTTGTTAATATTTGAACGTCCCTTGAGGGGGGATTAAAAGAATCGAGTTGTTCTTCCCCTGTTAGTCATGAATTGCACCACCTCTAGGAGGTCGACAAAAAGTATCAACCATCCCCATCAGAAACTGCATCTGAAATGTGCAACCATTTCAATTTTATTTCTAATTTGATCATAACTTTAGTCCATTGACCTAATGGGAACACACTTATATGTGCAACCAATATTACAACCTAGTTATCTGAAGACACTTATATGCGCAACCAGTATTACGTGATACTAGTCAATTGTTCCTCCCTTGTGCTCCACATGACATGGTTTATATATAAACACTCCAACACACTTGATGTGAGATAAAAGAAGTTTGCTGCAAACTATCCAAAAATAAATAGTCTATTTTGTAACCAGCTTCATGACTTGTAGTTAATATTGTATGTTATTTTCTTATTTTTTTTAACGGCGGATTTATTAGAAATTAGCAAGTTGTTAGAAAAGAATTACAAGCAAAGAGTACCAGGATTTTTCATCTAAGTAACCCAATTTAGTTTAGAATTACAACGATTAGAACACCAATTAAAAGAAATTTGAACCAAGTCATCAAAAAGAAGCTTCCTACGCGGATTCGTTGCACCAAAAAACAACTGATTTCTGAAGCGCCAAATTAACCACCACTTCACATAACAAACACCTTCCAATATCTCTTTCAGCCGCTTAGAAAGCCGGAAGGAATTAAGCCATAGAAGCCAATCATCATAAGAAGCTAAATCAATGTCATCGAGCTCCCACCAACGCATAAGTTTCCTCCATAAATGATGAGCCATTGGACAGAAAAAGAATATATGAGAACCGGATTCGACATAGGCATGACAAAGAGGGCAAACAATAGTCAAAATATCAATACCTTTAATGGAAAGATTCAACCGAGTAGGCAGCTTATCCAAACGAACTCTCCAAGCAAACACATTAATCTTAATGGGCATGACTTTAACCCACCTTATGGCGACTTCTTCCTTTGGAAGAATCGAATCATCAATAAGCTGACGAATAGATTTAACAGAAAACTCACATGTAGCTTCTAACGACCAGACGCAACGGTCGGGGATATTTGTTAATATTAGACCATCCATGCGGGATAAAAGAAAATCGAGTTGTTCTTCCTCAGCACCACCTCTAGGAGGTCGACAAAAAGTATCAACCATGGAAGCATGATTAATTTTTTCGACAACTGTTATTTGTTTGTAGTTATCCAAAGCATAAAGTCTCGGGAACTTATGATTTAACGCCAAATCATCTAACCAAGGATCCTCCCAAAACAAGGTGTCTAACCCGTTTCCCACCTTTTTGCGAATTAAATCTAAAAGATTAATGCCTTTTGTGTGAAGAACAGTAACCTCACGGATAATGTCTAACCAAGGAGAGCGTTTAGACAAAGAACTTGGAGAATTAAGAGCACCGTCTTCACCATAAATAGCTTTTATGAATCTTGTCCATAGACAAGAACCATGAGAAAAAAATCGCTGGACCCATTTAAAGAGAAGAGCTCGATTAAGAGCATAGAAACTAGAAACTCCGAGACCATCGTATTTCTTGGAAGCTAAGACCTTATTCCAACTAATCCAAGTCATTTTTCTTTCCGACCCATCCACTCCATTAAAAAAGTTTCTTCTAATCGATTCCAAGAGCTTTAACACTCCCGAAGAAACTTTAAACATAGACATATGGTATAAAGGAATGGATGTTAGAACCAATTTAATTAAAGTGAGTCGACCACCTATTAAAAGGGTTTTAAGCTTCTATATGGATAAGCGAGAGGACACTTTAGCAACCACGTCATTTCAAGATTTTATTCTAGACATCGCACCTCCAACCTTAACTCCAAGATGAACAAAAGGAGTGGTAAAAATCAAACAACCCATAGTTGTGGCTGTTGCTTCGACTTCTTCTGGACGAGTGCCAATTCCCATAAGTTTACTTTTATGAAAGTTTATTTTCAGACCCGAAGCCAAGTGGAAACACTTCAAGACATTAACAATGGTGCGCATATTCAAGGAGTCCTATTTACTAACGAATATATCATCATCCGCAAAGAAAATGTGACAAAGTTTCAACGAGCTATCAATAGGAATACCCGAGAACAAACCTGCATTCGTAACTTTAGAAAAGGATAAATGCAAACTTTTCATTATCAAGATAAATAGAAAGGGTGATAAAAGATCTCATTGTTTCAAACCCTTGTGAAATTGGATTTTTAATGTAGGGCTTTCATTGACGAGAACCGATCCTATGGTGGAATTGAGACAACCATTTATTCAACCACACCACTTATCACCAAAACCAAAAATCTTTAAAATATCCTGTAAGTAATCCCACAATATAGAGTTGAATGCCTTTTCAAAATCGACGTTAAAGACCATAGCTTTAAACTTCTTATGCTTGCACCACGAAAGAAGTTCATTAAGAATAAATGGACCGTCAAGAATTTGGCGGTTGGAAACAAAAGCTGATTGGACGTCACTAATAAGAACCGCGATGACAAAGCTAAGTCTATTAGCTAAAATCTTGGCAATAATTTTATAAAGGCTTCCAATCAAACTTATAGGTCGATAATCTTTGACGAATTTTGAATCATGAATCTTAGGGATTAAATCAATGAAAGAAGAATTAAATCCTCAGGGAAAAGTACCTGAAGCAAAAAAAATCTTTAACGGCTGCCACAATATCATGTTCTAAAAGCTTCCAATATCTACGAAAGAACTTAAAAGTGAAGCCGTCAGGACCAGGGGTTTATTCGTTGCACAATCCCAAACCGCACTCTTTAACTCCTCAATTAGAGACGTTTCGTTCGAGATCAGCTTGTTGCTCCAATGATTACCTATTAGTGAATTGATCAGCGAAGTAAATACGAGGGGAGACGGGTGAGGAGAATTGAGTAGAAAAGTATTTTAGGAACACACTTTTCACAGCAAATGGATCAACAACCAACTCGTCGTCAACAAGGGTCCCACAAATAGCTAACTAGGAACATTTACTATTAAGAATACCATGAAAGAACTTTATATTTTCATCACCTTTTATAGCCCAACAAACTTTAGATTTCTGAGTCGCTTCTAATGAGTCAATAAAATTAATGTCGTTGAGTTCTTTCAACAACAAAGATCTATCGGATAAAATCTCTTCATTACTAAAGCCTTGGTCAAGAATTTTGTCGATATCAGATCATTTGGATTGAATGGAGATCTTCGCCTTATAAGAGCTTTTCTTAGCATTTTTGGTCTATTGTTTAATTACAATTTTGAGAGCTTGAAGTTTCTTCTTTAAACTAATCATACCATTCTAGTCAACAGTGGCTAAGCTCTTCCATGTATCCTCTACCATTTTGTCAAAGCCGTCCAAGTTAAACCAAGTGTGAGAAAATCTAGATGGAGTAGGACCATAATCAATGCTTAATTCCCGCATGAGAATAAGACGATGATCCGATAGATCTCTATCCAAGCAAAGAGCTGAAAGATACTTAAACTAAGATGAAAAATATAAATCGAGTTAGGACCATAATCAATGCTTAATTCACGCATGGAATTTTAGGACGTGATCCGTTAGATTTCTATCCAAGCAAAGAGCCAAAAGATACACTAATGAAGCTAATAAGCCTTTAGAAACTAGAAATCTATCCAACTTAATAATCTTATTGGCAATCTTGTAGGCCCAAGTGTAAGCATAACCACAAGAGAAAGGTCAATTAGACTTGCTAAGGAAATAAAACTATTGAAATGTTAACACCTTAAACGTTGAAAACCGAACCATATTTTTCTTGTTATGTTCTAACTTCATTAAAATCCTCTATAATCATACAATCTCCATCCCATCGATCTATTAGATGAAGAATGTAATCCCATAACACCCTTTTTTCTGTTAGATCCTGGTGAGCATAAACAGAAATGATAAGGAGTTTAGAAGATGAAGTACCCAAGTACCCATAATCAAACAATCTTTATCTCATCGGTCTATTAGATGAAGAATGTAATCCCATAACACCCTCTATTTTTATTCGTTAGATCCCTAGCGAGGCATAAACAGAAATTGATAAGGAGTTTGATAGAGAAGGGAACCCAAGTCAATAACAGCCACATAATTATCAGACAAGGTAACGTTATCTTTGACAAACAAAGTAGGCTCCAAAACACATAAAATACCCTCTAGGTTGCCTAAAGAAGAACTAAGAGCATAATCAAAACAAGAATTACCCCACAACGTCTGTAATAGTAACATTCTCATGCTCCTGCATTTATTGCTTCCTGAAGAGATATAAAATTAATATGATGTTTCATACATAACTCCTTTACCCACCCTTTTTTGGCTTTATGACCAAGTCCTTGTAATGTTTAAAGATAAAAAATTCATTTGACAACGTTGCTATTATTATATATAATTGTGAGAATTTTCCTTTCCTCCTTTGTCCTCAAGGGTAGTTTGGTAATTTTCTATACTTATATCATTTTACGTGTATAAAACTTTACGCATCCACCGCCTGTGTGAACCCTCTTCAAACAAACATTATTATTCGATGAAAGTTTTCCTTTGGTAACAGACTCTTTAAGCTTATTTGAAGTATAATTAACATGCTCATTTACTTCGTTACTTGTAGCCCCTTTTACCTTTTTGTTCACCTCCTCCACGTTAATCACACTTGGTGTAAAACCAGGTGGATATTTCAAGTCGTCACCACTATCCTTTCTCTTGTTCAGGATATCATATAAATTAAAAGGGTCCTTGGATAGAACTTTGTCCTTATCATGCATTATATTGTTGTGGTTGTTATCATAAACAAAGTCGTTATTGTGCATACAACTTGATTAAGAGACCCTCTCAACATCATTATCTGCTGTGACTTTGTCTCCAGACTGTGACCCGTCGTCTTCCGCATCTTCTTCATCATCAGATGACTCACTTTCATAAGAATCATTACAAATAAACGGATCCCATGCTTCCATTTCCTTTGCACGAACCCAATACACTGAACCTTTCGCAATGACTTTAAAATGTTCAGCAATTATCTCGTTGTGCTTAGTTTTCACACACAAACACTTACAAAATAAATATTTTTCAGCTAAATCCTCCCATTCAACAAGGTCACCCCATTTAGATGCCACTTTAGCAAATGTATTACGGATCCACACTTTTAAGGCAGGCCTTCGAGAGAAATCCAAACGACTCTCTCATCACTAACGAAAGAGTTACAAGCTGGTTTCAGAGAGGAGAACCACGACCCCACACCTGTATGATTCAAAAGTTTCTCCTTGGCAGAGATAGAGACTATTTCAATAAGGACCCATAAGCCTCCCAAATAAGTGAGTGACAAGTTCTGAAAACCTTCCTTTTCCAAAATAACGTATAGATTAGGCATGGCCGTGATATTTTTTACTTTACCCATAAGAGACAAGCTAAAATATCTATCCGAAATACACGAGTCATTAAGAATCAAAGATGGAAGAACCTGATCAGACATGACGTTATTCGTTTTGCCCGATTTAAGAATAGAGACATAAGAACCTGGTGAATTCCTCTCATTAACATTAGAGGGATGAGAAGGGGTAGAAGGTTTACGTTCTCTATGAAAACGGGCAACCTTTGCATGAAGATGGAAGCGCCTAATTCAAATGGTGCACAAGTTCGTGACAAGACGATCAATATTATTAACCTTAATAAACCGAACGAAAGCAAATCGCTTACCTGCTTTTGATTTCTTATAAGGAATGAAAGCATACAACGACTCCATAATCATTACACACCTTCCAAAGATCGCGAGCCGTAACGTGATCAGGGAAGTTAGTCACGAAAATTGATTGAGAAATTGATTGGTGTTTGATCTACTTTAGATCTCTATAAGACTTCCAATTGCCATCCCACATAATGAATAATCAAATTGGGACCCAAGAAACAGAAAACAAAACCTTAGGAAAAGAAACCCTAAATCGATTAGGGCTTGAAAGAAGAACATCAATGAATGAAAGAGAACAAAAAAACCGATCTAACAAAACACAACGAACGAACCCTAAAACATCAAATCAATCCCTATGGTTCCAAAGCAAGCAAACCTGTAAGAAACTTCGTTATGGGAGATCATCACGACGTGATAACACTCACGATAACAAGGCCTTAGCAAGTACGTTACGGATGAAAGGTAGTAGATCGGAAGAAGTTAGGGATCTTGATGGGAGCCATGTTTCGCCAGAGAGAAAAAGGTTTCGTTAGGAGATCTGATTGCTTTCCATTTTATCTTAATCACATGACGAATTGAAAACTGTTGGTGGAGTTTTTCTCAATTGCGATTTGAAAACTGTTGGTGGACATTAATTGTACTATCTTCTAGTTAAACTAATTGTCATCTAACAAAGAAAACTATGTATAGTTCAATTGTTTGATGAACCACAAATTACGTTATTTCCTTATGTTTATCTTACAATCTAGAGTCTGAAGTGATGATCATCTTCTAAGTAACTATGTAACTTCATGAGGTCTAAGTATGTTGTGCACAAACTCAAAGCATGTAAAACTAACCTGAAAAGACATAGTAGTCATTATTGAAAAGAGAAATGTTATTTTTACAAAAAAAATGACATATAAGGTATGTTTGGTGAAATGGGCTAGGGTTGGGGCTAGGGCTGGGGCTGGAGCTAGGGCTAGGGTTTATATTATAAGCCGAAAATAAAATTTGTATTTTTGTAAACTTGTTTGGCAAATTAGCTTAAGCTTAGGTTTATTATTGCAAAATTACTAAAAATGACATAATTAAATAAGTTTTTGTATATGTTACATATTTTTGTTGGTAAATAAGTAATTTATGGTTCAAAATCTCCGGTCTAAAGTTTTTAGCCCTTTTTATGGAGCTAGGCTTATAAAAACTTATGACTTATAAGTCCGTACATAAACCCGTATGACAAACGAGACTTATTTTAAAATCTCAAACCCCTGTAAGTCCTATAAACCTCTACACCAAACATACGCATAATAATATGACTTGTTTAGTTCTTTTACTCAAGCCAACTAAAAAATGAGAAAAAAAAACTATTTAAATAGGCAAATGAGATTGCCAACTTAATATGCGAATTTTATTGTGTAAAATTTATATGAGCATAGTATTGCTCTATTAAAAATGATTTTCTACGTTTGAAAGTGCTCAAAACACAGTTTTGAATAATCTGGTGGGGAGTTGCTGCTGCAAAACGCAGATTTGATGTAACCATATATTAATTGTCAAATTACAAAAATATCCTTAAAATATGTACCTTATCTTCTTCCACAAATAACCATAACTATTCCCTACCTAAATCCTCTCACCTCTTTTAGCTGATATTATTGACGCTGGATTGCTGAAAAATAATTAGAAGCACAATCACTTTGTATAAAGAACTTCAATCCAATTATTACATGTCACATCATTTTATAGAAAAAAATTTATAAACTCTTTGCAATCCTAACTTTCTCTTTGAAAAATAATATTTTTGTAAGTTTGATACATTGTCAATTACAACAACAACAAAAAAGAAACAACCCAAATTTCTAATTATTCCACACTTTTCTATATCTGTTTCTTTATTTACACAATTTATAAAAAGACACGATGCTTTATTTTTTAAGTCTCGTTGCAATATTTCCAATTTTCTTTGGAGTATTCGTTAAAGACATAAATACAAAATTTTAGAATCACTTTCTTTTATGTCGAAACGATAAAAGCTCTAAACCAACCATGTCACTTATAATGCAAGTATATGAACACGAATCACAATTAAAATATCGCAAGGCAGATCAGATTTTAATTACCATCCTTCATTTCACACCTGAAAAATGATTTCATGAGTTTCATTTCTTCCGTGAGATAGTATATAGACGACCATAAGTTATTTTTAAACTTGGCTACGCTATGTCCAACAATTTAAGTAATTTATACTAGTTTATGTTGGTGATTTTAGTGTCATCGACGGCCATTTAGGTAAATGGTCACGTATTTACTAGAGATATGAGATTTCACTATTCGCTTTCGGATTACGAGTAAGGGAAGTTGGAAATTGCTGCACACTCGCTTGGCGCTATATGTTTTCCTCTCCATGACAAAAATGCATTGAGGTTCAAGGGGGTTGCGCCCCTGCTGGGGTCAAGGGGCAAGAGCCTCTTGTGGGGTTATGCGTGCCAGGTCAGCGGCGTGAGGGTGCGAGGGGTGGGCCGCCCCTCGTTGGGTCTGGGGCAAGACCCAGCGGGTTTCTAGTGTGCCTCGCGCTTCGCTCCCAAACCGGGTATATTGGTGCTCCAAGTTAGCTTATCTGTTTTTTCCTCTTATTTGCTCCCCAAGTCCCAACCATATGTGACTGTGAAAACTAGTTTGTGAGAGTTGGTTTCAACCAACTTTAACTGCATTAAAACTGTCATCTAGAATATGTTTTTAAACAGATTCATTAGCCTCATTTACAGATACGAAAAACACATACAATTCCTTTATTGTTCTTGCTTTGTAATCTGGTGCCTATAATACAAAGTGTTCTCTTCTAGAATTATCCCGATAAGGATTTCGTGCAACCCAGGCATCTATAGGGTCGAAATACTTTATACGGAAAGTGAACTCAACACGATTCTAGTAAAATATTCAGGATCATCACAAACCCTACCAATTTCTAACAGTTTAAATGTATAGGGTATATTGCGCTAACAAAGAATAACTTTTATTATCACTAAAATGTGAGAGAAATCTCACGTTTGAATTATGTTTGATGCAAACAACTTTAAAAATAGTAACATCGACAATTTAACTAATTTATACCAGTTTAAATGTATAGGATATAAACGTCACTAACAACGAATAACTTTTATTATCACTAAAATGTGAGAGAAATCTCACGTTTGAATTATGTTTGGTTACAGAAACACCTTGAAAATAGTCATTTATGTTTGGTACAGAACAACTTTGAAAATATTCACATCGACATCCTCGTAACAAAAACGATGGCTTAACCCATGAATATCTCATCACCTTTAAGCTTGAATCATGCTTGGTGCAAATAATTCTGAAATGCTAATGCAGGTGGAGAGCATTACCTTATCGACGCGTGACATAACCCATAAATTTAATATGTACGTATAACAATTGTATATAATCTAGAGAATTACTCGTGTATAACAATGACGTTGTATAGTAGTGTTAATTTGTGTGTGTAATTTAATTTTACGTATATATGAATGTGGTAAGTGAGAGTAAAGATAGTTAAGGTTTTAATTGTAATTAAATATTTAAATATATAATAAATTGTGTTGCCTTTTATAAATAAGAGTGTTTTAGTTAAACACCATTTTTTTATTTTAAGTTTTTATAGATTTTAAGTAAAAACACGTTCGTGCATTATATATACTAGCAGGGTACCCGCGCGATGTGGTGGTGGGTACCCTGTGATTAACCGGAGATAAAAAACGATCCCGATCAGGCCCGATTCACTTATTTTTATAGGTTTCGTCCGGTTCTCTCCGGTTCGTTTTCAGACGGCTTTTATTTGCTAGCCGAACCGGTGGCCACTCATGTTCTCGGTCGAACCCGTTGGTCCGGTCCGGTTTTCAAACTATATGTATTAGCAAAT
The DNA here is from genome assembly GCA_026074375.1 of Tanacetum coccineum. Taxonomy (NCBI): domain Eukaryota; kingdom Viridiplantae; phylum Streptophyta; class Magnoliopsida; order Asterales; family Asteraceae; genus Tanacetum; species Tanacetum coccineum. The sequence goes on from BQNB010030994.1 coordinate 44,456, forward strand.
AAATTGTATGAAGCTTTGTGTGTTTTATTAGTTTGTACAATGTGTATAATAATATGTACTTTTTATTTTATGGGTGTTTTAAAAATAACATTAATTAGCGTGTTTAATGGATTAAACGGTGTTTTAAGAATAATATTAAATATGTTGATCAGTCAATAAGTGTGTTTGTATATTGTTAATTGTACATATTGCATGAATATTTGTATTTTTAAGTAATGATGTGTTTTAATAGAAGTATTAGTTATGTATTAAAAAGTTATATAATATTTTCTTTGTTTGTATGTTTCAATTTTTAAGTTTGTAATGTGTTAGTGTATTAAAAGTTGTACGCTATGTATACATGTTTATATGTTGTATTTTAAGTTTGAAAACATTTAATAGAGAGAAGTGTCTTCCTCTATTATATGTAGCATAGAAAAAGATTTTTTTACAATGTATCATGGTGATACATGTTTATTTAAAACACTTTAATGAACAATATTTCCATATTTGAATGTGTGCTTGATGTTATAATTCTTTTATTTAGCAAGTTTAACATGTTTTTCATGTAATTGAATTTATTTTAAAAAAAGAATTATGTTTAGTTAATATTCTAACCATATTTTTATGACACAAGTTATAAAATTCTCATATATATATACCAAAATAGTCGTAGTATGAACAAAATGATATTGTGTTTGTAAGGAGTATTAGAAAAGGAATATATTAGGCATTTAGTTCCAAGATATCCAATAGGAAAAGTAGTTGGAATTTATTTGGTTCCGGAGATGTTATTGTCATTTATTACAGCAAAATTAGAAACAATAAAAGAAAAGATAAATGAGCATATATAAAGGATGACGTTTATAAAAGGTAAACAAAAAATTAAAGAGGTAGGTATTGTAGTCACTTTCGTGGGCCTTCGACATTAAATTTGTTATAGCTCAGTGAAACTAACCGTTACGGTGCCTTTTGAGATAGAGTTTTTAATGTTGCTTCTTTACTTGGGGATATTAACCAGTATCAAATTGTGATGCAATGCAACAATAAATAATTATTAAAAAAAGCCATAATTCATGCAATATCTAATATTTTGGTAATATATAAACAATTTCGATCGAATAAATTTACATGATAAATAAAAGGAAATGACATACCAAACACAAGTTAAATGTCAGCTTGATAGCTAGCATGTACGTACACGAGTTCAAGTCATCAAGTTGGCGTCTAGGTTAACTTTTTTTAAACAACGAGCGATTGCGCTTGTTGGCTGTCATAAATTTTGGCAAGAATTTTTACGGTGCATGAATGTTTATGCATTATAGATGTAAATGAAAAACATACAAATTGATTTGACAATATTGATAGTGTACACCGATGTCTAGCGTGCTTACCAGATTATAGCAAGTTGTTGAATTAACCTTAATGGAGATGGTATGCAAACTAAATTACCTTTATATGATCTTGCGTTTCAATTTTTTTTAACGGCGAAATTTTATTAAAAAAATGCCAAGTGAGGAGCTCGGCTTAAGAAAAACTACAAAAGAATACAAACAAACGTGCTAAAAAAACAACCCGAAACACAAAGGCATCAAACACCAAACAAGTCTAAGAAAATAAAAGCTTCGGGTGGCGACATCAATCAGACCAGGAAGAATTAAAGTTTGAAGAGCGGGCCAAGATCCAATGAAACGACCAAGCTTTCACCATGCGCAGAAGGTTCGAAGGCCACCTGGAACGAGAACAATTAATCATGTTTTTCGTTCTTCACAATCACCAGCATGTTGTGCGAAACACAACATCTAAACGCAATAAAAGAAAAGATAAATTAGCTATATAAAGGAGACATTTATAAAAGGGAAAACAAAAAATTAAAGATGATGTTAAAATGGTATAAGATGTTGTATACATAACCATAGTACTTTTGTACAAAGTAAAAAAATTAATTTTATGTGTAACGGGGTTTGACAAACTATCAATGGTGACCAGAATCACATGCCAACCTAACCACTCTTTTACAACCACCTCTCTCACGCCTCACGCACTACCAATTTCTTTTGAGAGTTGATATGCACACCACACAAAGTGATGTGCACATCATAAAAATGTATATGTGGTGTTGTACCATATGCATTACACATGTGATTTTGTGATGTGCACATCACTTTGTGTGGTGTGCATATCACCTCCCATTTCTTTTTGACATGTTTTGGTAGTGTAGATCTCCTACCTCTATGTACATTTATTATTATTATTATTATTATTATTATTATGTTTTTCATTTTATATTAATAGTTTATGTTTTTTTTATGTCTTAATTTAGTTGTTCACTGTTAAAAATAGATTGTGAAGTTTGATATATTACACTTGTTTAAAATTATTATTAAAAACTTTAAAGAAGACTTTAATTAATTAGTTAAAGGTAAAACTGTCGTTCTGCTAAAAAGTAGTAAGAAAGAGCAAGCAATAATAAATTTACTTTTTTTAAACTGTGTGTTTTTTGTCGGGGGATAATACTTTTGAGACGGAAGGAGTATTATTTCTTTTGTTTGTGAGGTTTTTATAAAGCATGTGTTTTATATGTTTGGTTTGATGATCACCACTACATTTGTTTGGTGATCGGTTTGATGATGTGCTGAATGTTTATGTGTTGTTGGCGTGAATGTGAATCTAACGCGAATAGAAATGAGCGAGGGACAGATTGTAAAGTTATACGTGCTTCTTGCAATTCATCGTTTAAATTTGTATTTGAGTTAATTACATGTTTGGTCCTTGTGGTTTGCATGAAATTGCAGGTTTGGTCCTAAAACGCTTATAATTACACTAGTGGCCCATGTGGTTATCCAAATTGGGTTGACCGGTCATTTGACCAAATTTCCATCCAATTTGATGTTAACGTCGGGGCAATTTCGTCAAACCACTTCCATAAGAAACCTTAGGGACCATCTTTGTAATATTTTAAAAACAACTTTCGCATATATAATCAAAATACAGAGTAACCCGACAGCCAAAAGTCATTTGCACAAAAAAAAACCCGCCCAATTCTTAAAACCCCTAATTGCCAACAAAAACCTGCACCGATGAATCAAAATGGTTAGAGGTAAGTGGTTTGTTGAATGTTTTATAAGTGTTTTTGTGTTTCATTTGCTTGTTTATAAATCTAGATAAAGTGCATAGGCGAAGGTTTTGTTTTGAGTATAATAATCTAGATAGGTTTTCTTTTGTAACTTGTTATGTTATTTGGTTCACTCATTTGTAGGTGACAAGGGAAAGGGGAACTGAATTATGAAAGGTTAGTTTACATTGTGTTGCATTGTTCTGCTATAAGATTGACCTATTTGACTCTCTCTTATGTATTTACTTTTTGTTATCTTTGTAGATGATAAAGGAAGGGAAAGGAAAGGGAATTGTTAACGGCTAGTTAACATTTTGTTGCATTTTCTACTATAAGATTGACCCAACTGACTCTTTTTTATGTATTGATTTTTTGCTATCATTGTAGATAAAAAAATAAAAGCTAACAGGAATTAAAGAGTTGAATGATCTTGAAGAGAGGATAGACAATGTAGAAGCAGTTTTATTCAAGTTAAGAGATATAAAGCTGAAGCAAAAAAGGTTAGTCAGTTAAGGTTTGCTAGTCATACTAGTATGATGTGTTTGGGAATGGGGATTAAAATGGGTAAATTTGACAAAAATGGTTTAATATAGTGTGTTTGGAAATGAAAAAATGATGGTTGGTCTCAAAATGGGCAATGAGTATGTGTTTGGAAATGGGGATTAAAATGGGTAACTTTGCCATGAATGGTTCAATATAGTGTGTGTTTGGAAATCGAAAATATGATGGTTGATCTCAAAATAGGCAATGAGTCTGTGTTTGGAAATGAGGACTAAAATGGGTAACTTTGCCATAAATGGTTCACTATAGTTTGTTTGAAAATGGAAAATATGATGGTTGATCTCAAAATGGGCAATGAGTATGTGTTTAAAAATGGGGTCTAAAATGTGTAAATTTGACATAAATGGTTGAATATAGTGCACCCTCACTATATTAAGTATTTGACCATGCTTTTAATCCTAGCACTAGATGATTTAGTGTTTAAGTATGCTTTTTGATTATTTAATCCTATAATTTTTGTGCCCTCACTATCCTTATACATCTTTGCAGAAGTGATAATTATATCTGATAATGACACATCCCTTGATGCCCCTGTTTTCTCATACAGTGATTCATCTAATGATTCACATGATTATATAAGATTCTAGTGAAGCTTTAATCAATATTCTAGCTGGTCGTGATCTTCAATGGCAATTCCCTAAGCAGACTCCGGAAGAAGAGCTAAAGCAACTTGATGTCCCTATGCAGACTGATGAAGAAGACCCTATACCACTTGATATCGTCTACCCTCATTCAAAAATTGCTTCAAGTTCTAGGGGTACCAACATAAGAGGTCAAGCACATTATGGTCTTAGATCATTAGGACCCATACATAAAGAGGTAGTTGTGGTCAAGAAACCATACAGTTTGGTCAAAGTGACCAATGCAGTTCTTGGGTTAAGAGCTCCAAAAGCAAAAGTTGGATGTTTGGGTTTTGGCAGAAAGAGAAACTCTTAAGTTTCTTGCTCAAGATAAGTCTAACGGTTGGTTTGTAATAACTCTTTAACTAGTTAGCTGTATTTTCATATATTGATGGTGGGATTGTATGCACTAAACTTTATTTTGGTAATGTATATATGCCTTGAAAGGCTGCTTTTGTAACTGTTTGCATGTTAGATTAGGTGATATTTAAGAAATGCATTTGTTATAACCTGATGTTTAGGAAATGCATTTGCACCTGTATGCAATAAGGTCATTAATATGATGTTGAGAAAATGCATTTGCAGTTTAGGTCATAACCTTGTAGGTTAGATTAGCTGATGGGTATGCCTTGAAAGGCTGATTTTGTAATTGTTTGCAAGCTGGATTAGGTGATGTTTAGGATGGGTTATAGCCTGTTTGTATGTATTTGTGATGTTTAGGAAATGCATTTTACATAACCTGATGTTTATGGAATGCATTTGCACTTGTATGCAATAAGGTCATTAAAGTGATGTTTAGGAAATGAATTTGCAGTTTAGGTCATTAATTTGAATTTGGTCGTGCTCAAAGATTAGTGTTGCAGTTTGAAAATCAATTTGTAACAATTTGCAGTTTAGATTAGTGTTGCAGTTTAGGTCATTAATATAAATTTGAGGCTCAAAGATTAGTGTTGCAATTTGTAGTTTGGAAATGAACTTGTAACAATTTGTAGTTTGGAAATGAGTTTGTAACAATTTGCATGTTGTTGTTTTGTTGTTAGAATCAGGTGGGAAAAAATTATGTTGCAAAGATGGTTTTTGAGGTTTCTTATGGAAGTGGTTGGACGAAATTGCCCCGACGTTAGCGTCAAATTGGATGGAAAATCGGTCAAAGGACCGGTCAACCTAATTTGGATAACCACAAGGACCATTGGTGTAATAAAATGCGTTTTATGACCAAACCTGCAATTTCGTGTAAACCACAAGAACCAACACATGTAATTAACTCTTTGTATTTTGTAAGTACGGAATGTTTGATTCCGTTGGTGTTCATGAGATGAAGTTAAAATAGAAACGGAATAATGGCATTTTCTATTTTTTGAGAATCCAATGATGCTCACATTAATCTTATGTTTTAATCTTCCAAGATACCACATAGAAACTAGTCGTTATCTACTAGCATAAGGCTAGCATAAAACGATTAAAAACATGTGTTGTTTAAGTATTAATTCGCACCGAATAGGACAAGTTAAACTCGAGCCAAACACGATGAGAATTCCTTGCGTACCTGTGGATAAGAAAGAAAGACGTGTTAGCCTCGCCCCGGGGGTGATCCCAGGACCAAGCTCAGGCGTGAAAGTAAGTGTGTGTTGGAGCCGGAGGGGCGTAAATAGTATGTGTGTGAGAATGCAATAAATGCTGCCTGAATAGCAGTAAATGAAGGGGTATTTATACTACCTGAACCACTGTAGCCATTCACTGTTTCTGACACTTGGGAATTGGGGAAGCCGAGCTAGTCCTAGCTTTTGTGTCAGGCGGCGGTGTTGCGTGTGGACATAGTCCCGCAAATCCTGGGATGGAGACGACCTTATGAGCACTTGCTATTGACCATTAGTCCGATGAGGTGTTTTGGTTTCCTTGAACTTATCGTTTTGTCTTTTCCCTGGTCTCTTCGAACGTGCCTTTCCGGCGTGATTATGTTCCATTTGGATGTTGTGCCCGTCTGGATATATACACGGACATGTCCCCCCAGTGTTGCGTTTTTAGTTGAAGACTAATAAGACAACACTTAATGCATTTTCTTTCCTTTCGGATTTTTCCTTTATTGTTTTTCCTTAAAAATATTTTTTTTTGTTTACGTGACGACAAAATTCATAATTACAGACGGTTAAAAATCATAATGATCCGAGGTTGAAACGAGGGCAGTCGTACACGTGGTGATCGCTTCCCATCGAGTGGCGTAGATTATGCCGCATCGAGGGTCTGACATGACACGACGTTTCGTGACCCACTTTTCCCCTATAAATAGACGACCTCTCGTATTTTTACTTCGTGTTTTTCCTTCCCCCGAACGTCCATCCAAGACTTTTTGACTTCGCCTCTCAGGTATATACTCCGACCTTGTCTACCTTTTAATATTATACGACCCCTTCGGTATCTTTGATTATGTCCGAGGAAGACCAAACTGTTGGTGTTACCGCGTTGCCAAAATTTGACATGCCATCTTATGAGTCCGAGATGACTCCTAAAGATGTCAAATTGTTGGCCCTCCGACATGGAATCCCTTTAGATTTACATCCCGTTGCACTAACGAAAGGATGAACCATGGATAAATTGTCGGACGACATGATAGGAATATACGAACAGTACTTTGAGTTTTCGGGAATAAGGGTGCCTTTTTCTACCTTCCTATTGGCGGTGATCAAGCATTTTCGTGTACATATTTCCCAGCGTGTGCCGTTAGGGTTGAACCGATTAACCATGTTTGAGTTGTATTGCCGGAGTTTAGGTATTGTCCCTTCCGTGAACTTGTTATGCGTTTTTTACAAAGTTAGCAAACAAGGGCATTGGTTTTGCTTTGAGAAGAGGGTTGGTAAGGGTGTCGGGGCCAAGTATTCCAAGAGACCTTTTCTGGGTTAAAAGGATGGAAGAAAATATTTTTCTTTTTGGATAGGAGGGCCATACATGATGCTATGGCTTGGAGACATCACGACTCCGATGTCAACGACCCCGTTCCAGAAGACGGCTTTCATGCCTCAGATGTGCAATTGTTGATCTAACGGGTCATTGGCCTTTGACCTGTGCCTTCAGGGCTTCTTTTTCACGGAGGGTTGACTACTACATGGGATTTTACTGGTTTCCGTCCTGTTTTTAAAGATACCGAGAGGAATGGTAATATTTTGTCATTTTGTCCTTCTGTGTGAGGTCGCTTCGACGTGAACTAATATTTATCTTTAATTTTGCAGCGGTCACCATGTCTGAATATCTTCGTTTCCCCTTTCGGTCTGGTGCTTCAATTTCCAAAGGGCCTCCCCTCACTTCTCAAGATCGGATCGAACAGCATACCACACGTCCCCTTTCTTCCGACCAACCCATTCCGAAAAAGACGGACCATCAAAAGGAAGTCGAAGTGGAGGATCCCAAGATCGTTGCTATTCGAGAAAGAAAGGCGAAAGCTGCTGCCAAGAAAAAGAATGAGAAGAAGAGACATGGTAATGATGGCGGGGAGGGCTCTCGCCCTAAAACCAAAAGGATGAAAACGGTGGCTCGCAAGGGTGGTCCAGCTACCTTCGAGGCTACTTCATCGCCGAAACCCATCCGGATTGTTAACCCCAACCAAGCTAACCCTTCTAATGTCGTTGCTGCTACTGCTGAGTCGAGGGAGCAACGCTCACCTCGTGACTCGGTGAGTCATTCTGTTCACAACTATTCTGGTCAGCATGATGACGAAAGAACCGACACCCTTCGGCTTGGGACTTCTGGAGGTCAATCTGGGAGGGTCTTAGTTGATACTACTACCGAGGTGGTTCAATCCTCCCCGGGTCACCAGTCTGCCCATCCTAGCCCTTCGGCCACACAGATAGCCTCTCCCTAGAGGTCTGTCCCACGAGGTATTGTTCCCTTCGTCTCTTTTTGCTTTCCCCCCTTTTTTCTTTTATTATTTTTTCTTTTACTATCACTATTTTTTGTTTTTGATCATTGTGTATTTGTAGGTAATATTGATGAGGGTGAGTCCTCTCGGGGGCGTGCTTTTTATGTGCCCGACTGGTCTATCCACCGAAGACGTCGCTTGGATACTCCGGAATGGTGCCGTGAACTTATGGTCCACCTGGCGCCTCCGGCCGCTCAAGAAGAGTCCAATGCGCTCAACAACGCCACTGCCCTTGAGCGAGCTTAGTTTTCTTTGGCCCGGGGAGCCTTGGCTCAGACTGACATTCTTGAAAGATTCGAACAACTTCAAGATAGTTTTGACGAGCTGGCCGGAACGCATGTCGGATGTGAGGATACGGTTAGGTAGCTTCTGGATGCTAGAGAACTTTCTCAAGTGAACTCTAGGCTTTACCTTGACGTATCTGAACGGTTCAAGAAGTTTAAGAAAGATCATGCTGATTGCCCTGGCAGAATTCGATTGTTGTAGGATTAGAACAATGAACTTTCTCAAGTGAACAACGAGCAATCCCTTCGGATAAAGGAGTTAGAGGACCTTTTGGCTAAGAAAGATTCTGCCCTTGTCTATGACGAGAGAATCAATTCCGAACGAGCTCAGGAGAAAGAAAAACTTGTCACTCAACTTGGCAAGACAGAGATGGAGAAATTTGATTCTATACGAAAGCTTCGTCCTACTGTGGTCGAGTGTCTTTTTCAAAGTCATGAGTATAAGCGAAGCTTGTCCGAACCCTTCAACTTGGCCATCCAAGCCGGTTGGGGCAAAGGACTTACCGAGGAGCGATCCGAAGAGGATCTTGCAGAACTTATAGGCCGAATGAAAGGCTTCGATGCTTATGCTGACACAAAGATGAAGGTCGAATATGATACGTTGTTTGAGAAACGATACCCTTATGTGAAGAAGATTTCTCGCGGCTTCCGTCACTCTATTTCTGATTTGCTCAAGGTTTATCCCGGCTCTCCTCCTCCATCCAGGATCCTCCCAGCCAACATCCCTCTGGCAAGGATCCCTCGACTTCTGCTCCTCACCAACCGTAGGCTGTTCTGTATGATTTGTGTGCTTTACGCATTTGAACTTTTGATGTAATAAGTTTGTGACTTCCGTTTCATGTTTAGATATTTTGTAATTATTTGTGTTGAACATATGGCAGGTTTTGTAATTATTCCGTTTCAAGTTTTGTTTTTTGCATTTATTGTAATTATTTGTGTTCCAAACCTGTAGCCTTGGCCTACATATAGAACCTACATCCCATGAGTGGTTTTTCTTGTGTTGGTTTGTCCCTCCGGTTTTTGACCGATGGGGTATGTAGTGTGCCCAAGCTTTCCCCTTAGACTTTAGTCTACGAGTATGTGGCTTTTACGGGCTGTGCCCTGGCTCATCCCTTTGACTTTAGTCTGTGGGGTTTAACTAGCCTTTGGGGTTCTATGCCCCTATTCATCCCTTTGGCCGGTGAGGTATATAAAGCCCTTCGGTGCTATGCACAGGCTCGTCCCTTTGACTTTAGTATGTGGGGGAAATTATGCCTTTCGGTGCTATGCACTCTGGCTTATCCCTTTGACTTGTAGTCTGTGAGGTACATAATGTTTTTACCTGGCCGGAGGTAGCGAGCCATCCGGCAAATAAATCATTCAGCAAAATTCATTCGGAAAATTTGCCCCCTCCTAAGCAGTTGGAGTGAGGACATTGTCATTCATTGAACAAAAGTCATGGTTCA
>BQNB010030995.1:5076-54368 GCA_026074375.1 Tanacetum coccineum
GTTTTTAAAGTAGTATTAATAATAATATACGATATACGACAATAAACGAATATAAACAAACATTAACGAATGTATGATCGGACTTCACGGTCATAAATGGACGAACGAAACTTTTAATGTTTGTGGATTTAACAAAACAAACATAAAATATTGTTCATGTTCATTAAAATAATAAATAAACGCACATAAACGAACATTTTATCACAAGGTTAATGAGATATTCACTGGACGTTCAGTTATTTACAACTTTACTGATGGCACCGTGACGATTTAATTTATAACGGCGATGCTACTTTCTCTAGTCAAAATAATGAACACTATAATGTTTTGTAAAACAATAAAGATTATTATTGATTGAATGAATTAGATATGTGTGATAGTTTTAACAATAAGCGACTTTAAACCCTAAACTCTAATAGGCCACAAACCCACAATCAAGTTTGGGCCAATGACTCGTCTAACGGTCATAGCTTGTTAGATTCATTTTGAACGATTTCGATTGCTGGCACACTTGCATCCATAAAATAGATGAATGACATGTACAAACAGATTAGATTTTAGACTACACATCATGTGGGTTGAAGAAAAAACTTGTTTACACACCAAGACAATGATAGCAAAAGTATCATTTTGGATTTTATAAATACGTTCACACGCAGGCTAAAAGTTATTCACAAAAAGTTGTCGATTTGCACAAAGAATAGCTTCAGACAACTGTCCTGGCTAGCGGGGCATCAATTATAGTGAGCACAAACCGAGATTCAAACTCATAACCTATTATTCATAAAATCTCTTTAGTGGACCTATAAATTTTTCAGAAGTGGGTAGTACCAACAGAGCCAACTATTAAATATGGAACGACAACATACATTATCTATACTATAAAAAATCCATTTGCTTAAAACTAAAAACCTTAAAAAATCCATTTATTTATTTAATCTCATAATAAAACTAACACGATTTATCATGTTAAGATCAACTTGAGAGAATCTCAATCTACTAATTAATTACTACAAGATTAACTAGTTTTAATGTCGATAAATATTTTACAAACCTGCAACGAATAATCCTAATTTTTTTTCTCTTTCTAACTTTTTAACCCAACCGTTTTCCCGCCCTTTTTTGGTTCAAAAATGTACTAAATAAGATCAAAATAAGCTTAAATAAGCTTTAATTTTCAAATCTAATCAGCTTAATCGTTTCAGGATTGTCTATTACATAGTCTAATAGGTTAAAATTTTGAATTTGATGATTTTTTTTTCATTTTAGGCTCTTGAAATATAGCTAGTATAATGACGAATAAGAAAAAGCCTAATAATCGATCAAATAAGCGGACGATTAAGCTTCCGAATAAGTATAATGATCATGTAATGAGCAATTTTAGTCAAAACAGAGCAAATTCAGAACATTATAAGAATATTGATGAAATTAGGGTTTATATTGAGGGAAATCATGAGGATAGTAATGATTTGGAGGGGGATAAGCTAGGAGATTAGAGTAATACGATTGGTGATCTGAGGGATATGTATGAAGAGCTTAGTAATGATGAAGTTGATAAGCTTGATGATAATGGTTCTGAGGTTTTAGGTAGTGATAAGGAGTGTTTAGATGAAGGTATTAAGGAGATCAACAAGGAAGTAGTTAAAACTGAGAATGTGAATAAGGTAACTAACGTTGAGTCTGATGGAAGTGAGATGAATGATAATGATAAGAATAAGAATGAGAAGAAGAATATGCAGGATGAACCTGATAAGACTTATGCTAATGTGATAAGAAAGACTGAATTGTCTGATAGTAATAAGCTGAAAATCATTCCTGTTGATACTAATGATTTAGGTGAAGAAGTGATAGTGTTTGATGAGGAATTGGTTAAAATTAGAAGTAAAAAATGGGAATTAACTCTTTGTGGACAATTTGTAGGTAATAATATGAGTTTACCTATGCTGCACTATTACTTGAGGAGAATGTGGTCTAGATACGGATTTAAGGAAATTGTTGATAATGGCAATGGTAAGTGGCTGTTTAAGTTCAATAGGATGAATGGTATGATGGAGGTTGTGAATAAGAGTCCTTGGATGGTGAATAATAAACCTTTGATAGTTCAGAAATGGGATCCTAGCATTGGGTTAGAAAAGGTTGAACCTAGTAGTATTTTAATACGCCCATGGAAGCATGGACTAATGATGGAATTAGTGCTATTGCTAGTAGTATAGGCAAACCTAAGATAATGGATAATATGACTTCTTATGTTTGTAAAAGTGGGATGGGTAGAACTGAATTTGCTAGGGTCTTAGTGGAAATTGAGGCTAAAAAGGGTTTTAAGAGTGAAGTAGTGATTCAGTACAGAGATAAGGATAAGAATGTGAAGGGGACAAAGTAAAATTGGAATATGATTAGAGACCTCCTGTGTGTGAGCATTGTAATGTGTTTGGCCATAATTTTGATAAATGTGATAAGAGGACTAAGACTGATGAGGAAATTACAGAGGACATAGCTGTGGATATCAAGAATAAAGTAGATGAGGAGTTTACTTTGGTACAAAATAGACATAAGAGGCCTGCTAGGAATGTGAATCATGTGCAGGAAAGAAATAATAGATACATGAATACAAATTTCAGACATGAACATGATAGGAGTAAGGTCTGGCAAAAAAAAAATCAAAGGAGTAGGAAGGGTTATGAGGGTAATAGTGGTGAGTTTGGATATGATAAGAATAAGAAGTTTAAAGAGGAATTTCCAAGGTTAAATAATCAGAAAAAACAGGATGAGAAGAATAAAAATCCAATGAATGATATGAACAAATTCTCTGTCTTAGGAGGATTAAGGGATGATAATCAACAAGAATTGAATATGCTTAAAGATAAGATTCTTGTTGATAAACATCTGAATTTAAAGTTGCAACCTAGCTTTAGTGAAACCAAGAATTAGACTCAAGAAATGAGGGATTATTTTAAAAGAGCTTGGGCAGCTGATAGAGAAAAATAGAAGAATGATTTGATGGATAGGATGGAAGGAACAGTGAAGGATGTGTTAGAGGATGAATCAATAGCTGTTAGGAATATAATAACCAATGAAATGATGTGTAGCTATAGTTCATTACTGAACTAATTGCTCGTGTTTTTCATGGATTATAAAATAAGAATTTGGAAAATAAGAAGTATAAATAAAGATAAAACAAAAAGAAGTGAGCAAATTTATTTATGAGGAAAAAGTTCAGATCTTCTCTGTTATTAAAACTCATGTTAAGGCCTCAAATTTGAATAATATTTGTGCTAAGGTGTATGATCAATGGGTTTGGGTGTCAAATATAAGTCATGTGATAGTGGTTGTAGGATTGTGGTTAGGTGGAATACCGATGTTGTTAGACTTATGGTGATTAATGAGTCCAAACAACATATGTTATGCCTTATTAAGAACATTCATGATCATAGGAAATTGTTTTGTAGTTTTGTCTACGCCTTAAATTCTAGAACTAAAAGAAGAGACATTTGGAATGAGTTGCAGATAGCTAAAGCTTGTACCAATGTTATTCCTTGGATTTTAATTGGCGACTTTAATGTTACCTTTAGTCTAGGTGAACATACTGCTTATAATCAACTATTGATAGTGATATGAATGATTTCATAGATTGTGTGAATACTATGAATGATGTCTTGCTGGTTCTGGTCAATCACTAGACGTTGGATTGATCTGGTTGTTATTCATGGCTACAAGCCCTAATTTTTAAGGTTTATATTGGGATGCCATGGATTATGTTCTTACTGCTGCTATTGTCCATGCACATATGGCTAGATTGATACATTTGGGTCACAATGGGAGTAGGGAAGCTGGTATTGCAGATGATGTTTGTCACACCCCCAAACAGGGCCTGGACGGAAACACGTGTCCGGGGGCGTGACGTCATAATATACATCTCTCAAGATCAAGTAAACGACGACTATATGGACGTTTGATAAAACATAACTCGTTGCTTTGATTAAAAACGAAATAAGTCTTACAATATTCTTAACATAAATGAAGTAGTTTTAGCGAAAGCTTAAGACAAATGCAGCGGAACCATAACATGTTTTTAAGACAACGAGTATTTAAATTTAAAGATAAACATTCTTGAAAGACATCCGACAATGCATGCAACATCAAATAGCACCTCAAGAATAATCCAGCTAAATACCTGAGAAAACATGCTTAAAACAGTCAACATAAAGTTGGAGAATTCATAGGTTTGAATTTAGTATTAAGAGTGGACCACAAGTTCACAGCACGCATGTGACAGTTATAACATATACAACTTCACAAAAAAAAGTATTTACTGTTGCGCTAAGCTCATGACATCGAAGCTCAATTTAGAGTAGCATATTATATGCCAAACAAGATAACAACTGCCTTAGAGGTATCTGACCAAGATCACCTAGTGAAATCCGACATGATATATATCTGTTTGTTCGTGTCTCCCAAATCTAGTAAGTGCTATTTACCCGGATTGGGATAATTAGTCCCAATAGATCTATTTACAACATTCACGCTCACTTAACCAGTATGGTCGGTTAAGAAATTAACGGTTCATGATAGTTCGGGCATTAGTGGTCTATACGCAACTTAGGCAACACGTAATCATGAAAAGGTAACGTAAAGTAATTGTGTCCATAGTTTAAAAACAAGCAATGTTTCTCAACTCAAACTAGTAAAGTAGAAATAGTAAAACGTAAGGCTATGAACCCACCTTAAGCAAATGGTGAGATAATAATCAATGAAGAGATATAATACCAAGAGGTCCTACTTGCGACCTAAATCAATGACACGTCTTAGAAAGACAGAAAGTATACGAAACTTGTACGAATCATTTATAAGAGAAAAAGTCATCCATGTGTGTTTGGGCTTTGGCTTAATTAACAAAACGTGACTAAATAAAATTGTATAGTTTTTCATTAAGTTTTGGCGTTCAACCAAAAATTAGCATTTTTAGTAAGTTTCTATTTTAGGAAAGTTTTTAGTTTCGGGACGTTAATATCGTCCCCTATATTTTCTAAATCCATATTTCCATAAACGCACTAGAGAACCCTAAACGTTTAACTTTTATGTCTAACTTGCTAATGTTCACTATACTTACTATTTTTAATAACCTTAACGCTTTCCCTAAAATATGTTAACGACATTTATAATGATCCTAATTAATATATATGTGATACTATATGTTTCGCTAATGTTTTAAAAGCTCAAATCATCCCGAAAGCGTCCGAAAACCCATTTTACTATTCACATCAGCACCTACATTAACTATTTTGCCAAAACGGAAGGGGGAGTGAGAGAAGTTTCATTGGTCTATAACCTGGCCGTTTAAGTCCGGTTTTAAGTGTACCATATATGAAAATCTATCAACTTGGCAGCTGAGTCGGCGTGCGCAGAAAACCACATTCCTCGCCTAATGAAACATTATTAAGGTGTCCGCAAACCCAAAATAATAGACAGATCAGACAACATAATTTTATCGTAAAATGCTCTCTAAAAAAACAACACAAACTTCACAATAGTGCCTAATCTATCATAATCTCCATTCACAACTAATCCACAACAAAAACCACGCTTAATCTAGTCTAATCTCATCCCAATAAATCTTTCAACACACTAATCACTTCGCTTAAGCCCTAAACATAATATTTGCATAAAAGATTTATAAAAGTTTCCTTGTTTAACATACCCATTTCATTTCATTTTGAAAAATTAACACAAACACCATAGGACTTTATAGATCTATGCAAGAACATAAGTGGATATTGAATGAAAATAGAATTGAAGGTATAAGTTTCAAAGTAAGCTTACAAAATAAAGAACAACATAAGAAATATTAAGAATGAATGATTAGAACGTCGGGCAGGGGAGTGGTCGGACAAGGTCGACGGAGAGCCCAAATAAACCAAAACCCTGATTTGACTCTTGAAATAAACCCTTGAATCAATGAACCAATACTTGTAACCACCTTAAAAAACCTTAGAAATGAACCTATTATTCTTGGATATTGCATTAAATCAAAGGAAATGGAAGCCCTATAAAGGGGTGTTTGGCCGTGAGCTTCAAGAAGAGAAGAGGGAGAGAAAGAAATTTTTGGAGACTTAGAAATGATTATGAAACCATAAGTGTGTTATAGTGGGATATATATAGGCCAATACTTTAGGGTTTTGGGTGTGTCTTTGATCAATGTATGTGGCTTGGACCCCTTTGTTTTGGTCCTTGTGGTTTTCGGCTAGAAAAGAAAGCTAAGGAAAAGAGATGAGCCAATTTTAATAGCTAGACATAAATGGTTAGCCATGGTTCATTATTTAGGTTTAAGTGTTAGTCGAATGTGGTCAAGGTGTGTAAGTATCACATTGGAGAGTCTTGCACAAGAAAACAAGAGGGAAAGGGACCTTATGGGATGTCACTTTCACTCCCTTACACAACACATGCATGTATAGAAATTCAAAAGATGCTCTCATCTTTTATTTTGAGCTTGGATCCAATTTTTATAAAGGAGAGGGGGGCATAGAACGAAAATTTGATGTTATAATACGGGATGTACGATAACTAAAGTTTAAACGAAAAGATTACGGGCTTCCGGGTCTCCATTTGACGTAAAATGATAAAACCGTAAAGCGTACGCGAAAAATGTAAAAATCGCAAAAGAAAGTGAACGTGACCTACGTAACACTTTAAAATGATAAAATAATGCATATAACATGTAAACTAATCGAAGTCCAAAACCGGAACGCGTCCGATGACATTTTTTTGATTTACGCGGGTTAACTTATTGGTTTTACGTCAAATTCAAACGTAACGTATAAAATTCAAAATAATGATCGAAAAAGTTTAAAATATTGACCTAAAATTTATGGGGTGTGACATCCTTCTCCCGTTAAAAGAGCTTTGTCCTCAAAGCTTAAGACGTAACTTTAGACGTAGATGCAGGGTTAGCAAAAGATGAGGATACTTTTTCTTTATTTGGTCTTCGCGCTCCCAAGTAAACTCGGGACCTCGTCTTGAGTTCCAAAGGACCTTCACAATTGGGATGCGGCTTTTCTTTAGTCGTTTAACTTCTCGATCCATAATTTCGACCGGTTATTCAATGAAATTAAGCTTGTCATCAATCTGGATTTCATCTAACGGAATAGCTAAGGGTTCGTTGGAGAAACACTTCTTCAAATTGGAAATGTGAAAAGTACTATGAACCCGACTTAGTTGCTCTGGGAGTTCAAGTCGGTATGCAACCATTCCCACTTTAGCAATAGCTTCCCCCGTTTGCCGAAACGTATCACCCCTTTCCATGGCGACACTTTCAACATAACCTTATCTCCAGCTTGAAATTCTAATGGCTTATGTCTCCTATCAGCGTAGATCTTTTGTATATCACGTGCGGCTTGAATACGTTTCTTGATTTGAATGATCTTTTTCGTGGTTTCATGAATAATCTCTGGGCCAGTAAGCTGAGCATCCTCAACCTCAACCCAACAAACAGGCGATCGACATTTTCGGCCGTACAGTGCTTCAAACGGTGCAGCTTTGATACTCGTATAGTAACTGTTGTTGTAGGAAAACTCCACCAAAGGTAGGTGTCTATCCCAACCTTTTCCAAAATCAATCACACAGGCACGTAGCATGTCCTCCAAAGTTTGGATGGTTCTCTCACTCTGACTATCCGTCTGTGGATGATAAGTCGTACTCATATCCAATTGAGTACCTAGAGCTTTGTTTAGCGATTTCCAGAATTGAGATGTAAATTTGTTGTCTCGATAAAAAATAATCTAAACTGGCACGCCATGTCTTGAGACTACTTCCTTCAAGTATTGTCTCATCAACTTTTCCATTGAGTCAGTTTCCTTCATTGGTAAGAAATGAGAAGATTTGGTGAGGCGGTCGACAATTACCCAAATTGTATCCTGACAAGTTGACGTCTTTGGCAACTTAGTAACGAAATTCATAGTAATGTTCTTTCACTTCCATACTAGGATCACATGTTGAATCAACAAACCGGATGGTTTTTGGCATAACCAAGGCTCAAACCAATTGTCATAACCAAGGCTCGAACTCGTAGTAGCTTAATCCGTTCCTTTCGGCTCAAGGCATCCGCCACCACGTTCGCCTTTCCCATATGATAACGAATTTCACAGTCGTAGTCACTCAATAACTCCAACCATCTACGTTGTCTCATGTTTAACTCCTTCTGATTAAGAATATGTTGCAAGCTCTTATGATCAGTGAACACAACGCACTTCGAATCGTACAAATAATGTCTCCACATTTTGAGAGCAAACACCACCGCTCCCAGTTCTAAGTCATGTGTAGTGTAATTCTTCTCGTGAATCTTGAGTTGACGTGATGTGTAGGCTATGACTTTCTCCTTTTGCATCAGAACTGCACGCAACCCCTTGTGAGAAGCATCACAATAAACCACGAAGTTTTCACTACCTTCGAGTAAAGCCAAAATCGATGCACTACACAATTTTTGCTTTAACTCCAATCGAACTTCACACTTTTCTGAGTCAACTTCATCATAGGTTTGGCAATCTTCGAGAAACCTTTGATAAATCATCAGTAAGAGCCGACAAGACCTAAAAATTGAAGATTTTCTGTCGGAGTATTGGGCGATGCCCAATCCTTGATGGACTCAATCTTAGCTGGGTCCATGTACATGCCTTCACTATCAATCACGTGACCGAGAAATTGTATCTTTGTCAGCCAAAAATTGCATTTCAAAAACTTGGCGTACAATTCTTTCTTCTTAAGCAACTCCAAAATTAACTTAAAATTTTCTGCATGCTCTTCCTTGCTCTTGGAGTAGATCAAGATGTCATCAATAAAAACGATCAAGAATATATCTAAGTATGGTTTGCACACCCGATTCATCAAGTCCATGAATACTGCCGGTGTGTTTGTCAATCCAAAAGGCATTACTTGGAACTCGTAGTGGCCATAGCGAGTTCTAAACGCCGTCTTTGGAATGTACTCATAACAAACTTTGAGTTAGCGATAACCAGACCTCAATTCGATCTTTGAGTAAACACTTGATCCTTGCAAATGATCAAATAAGTCATCGATTCTCGGAAGTGGATATCGATTCTTCATAGTCAGCTTGTTTAGTTGACGGTAGTCGATACACTTCCGAAAAGATCTATCTTTCTTTTTGACGAACAAGATCGGGGCTCCCCAGGGTGAGGAACTCGGTCTTATAAATCCTTTGTCAAAAAGTTATTGTAGTTGAGTAGACAGTTCTTGCAATTTCGACGGTGCTAATCTATACGGGGCTTGTGCCACAGGAGCAGCACCAGGGACCAAGTCGATTTGGAATTCAACTTGTCGCGTTGGTGGTAATCCAGGCAAATCTTCTGGAAAGACCTCCGGAAAGTCCCGTACAGTCAGCACGCCCTCAAGTCGCTTCTCCTTCGACTTGTCTTCAGTTTCCTTTTTCGTAACTTGTGCTAGAAAAAATGGGAAACCTTTCTTAATATATTTCTGAGTTTTAGTGCATGATATTATGCTCAACTTCGACTTATTTCCTTTGCCACTTCTATCACTTTGGACAATCAAGACTTCATCTCCATAGGAAATCCGCACAATCTTCTCATCACAAACGGTCACCGCATGATAGTTCGCTAACCAATCCATGCCAATGATTATGTCAAAACTACCAAGTTCTACTGGCATTAGGTCAATATTGAATGGGTGGCCTAACAATCCTAACATACAACCTCTAAGCACGGTATTAGTTTCAGAAACTCTCTCGTCGGCTAATTCGACAGCATAGCTAACGTCTAAAGTATCAGGGATTATATCAAGTAAGGTACTAAAAGTAGTCAACATGAAACTTCGATCGGTACCCGAATCAAATAATACAGAAGCATAATGGTTTTTGAGAAGAAACGTACCCATGACGACGTTGGAATCGAGGTTAGCGTCTCCTCTACCTAGCACATATGATTTTCCTCTTGCTTAGCCAATCCCACTCTTGTTTCCAGTTTTGTTTCCACAGTTCTGATCTTTCAACTTTGGGCAATCACACATGTAATGTCCTTGCCTTCCACACTCGAAACAAGTTAAAACTCTCTGATTCACTACTTGACCCCTCTGAGTAGAAGTAGTGGAAATCGTGGCCTTATAATCCCTGTTCAAATGTCTAACCTTGTTGCACTTCCCACATCTCACAGTGCATGGCCCTTCGTGATGAAACTTGCACTTGTTTCAAAGAGGCAACGGTCCATTATACATACTTCTTTCATTGTTTCTAGCCGTATAGGCTCTTGCTACATTCTAACCTCCAACAATCTGTCTTTTTAATGGTGGCTGCTTCCCACGGTTGTCCTTCTGGTTGTTATCAAACTTTCTTTTGTTCTCAGCATTTTTCATAGCATAACCCTTCAACTTTTGATCCATTAAGTTGTTAGCAATACAGACAGCATCCTGGAGTCTCGTAGGTTCTGCAGCAATCACATTTCCCTGGATATTATCCGGGAGACCTCCAATAAACTTCTCAACTCGATCCTCTTCTTCGGGAACCATCTTGGTACACAACATGGTAAGCTCTTGGAATCTTTGAGTATAAGCAGCAAAATCGTTGTTCTTCACGGTCAAATTCCACAGCTCATATTCCATCTTCTGAATTTCAGTTCTTAGGCAGTAAACTTCAGCCATTAGTTTCATAAGCTCTCTCCATGACATGGAAAATGCAGCATCAGTTCCAATGGTTCTCTTATGTGAGTTCCACCAAGTTAGTGCACTGTTTAACAAGGTGCAAGTAGCATACTTAACTTGGTATTTCTATGGGAAATTGTTGATATGGAATACTATTTCCATCTTCTCAAACAACCTTATCAACCCGAAAACTCCTTCGGTTCTTTTGAAGTGGAGTGGTTGACATTTCATGAAATCTTGGTAGGTGCACTCACAAACAACAGGCCTAGTACCTTTATCATTCTCATTGTGATTTCCATCTTCATTCCCTCTACCGTTTCCGTTTCCATTTCCTCCACCGTTTCCGTTGTTACCATCTTCTCCATTTTGGCTTTGACTTTCAACAACCAAGTCAGCCGCACGGTTTGCCTCATAAGTAGCTAACGCCTCAGCCACTCGTTGGTTAATGAGTTCCTCAATTGCTTTCGGGGTCATACCAGAGCGAGTGATAGTCATGATCTAATCACAAGACATAGCACATGGTGAGATTCGATACGAGATATAGGTACCATTCATGGTAAATAAGATTTATAAGAAAAATATAAAAATACAATAGAACATGTTTTGCCAGAACGAGTAAATAACAATAAAGACGAGTACGCGATAGAATCAAAATAAGCTTTTCATATCATAACAAAGCTTCATAGTTGGTTACAATCAACCCATAACGGGGTAATTGTTACAATATTTCTACTACTAACATCTAGACCTAACCATCAGTCTAATGTCCTACATAACCATGGTACTACCAAATTAACGGCGAAATCCCAAACGCCTCTCAACCAGCGACTCCAACCTCCTAAGTCTCCTCCGAGTATCATCATGATCCCTACGAATCTGACAAAACTCCTCCTAAGAAAGTGCCATGTAACGACGAAGACTGTCGACCCGATCCCTCTCGATACACAATAGAGCTCGAACCCTTAGGTTCTCCCGTCCTAAACTCCTAATCCTATCAGTTAAATCAGCTATTTCCTCGCTAGCCATTAGCTGACCAGCCTCTAACTATCTCTGAGTAGTCTCAAACTTAGTAATCCTATCAAGAGGAACCACAAATATGTAGTGAGCTATATCATAAAGAGTACCCTCAAGATCAGGAACATCTCCTCCAGTGGACTCAGAAATACCACTAGTAACCAATGGATCTACAACTATCTCCATCGTGCCTCCCGTACTGGCCTTTGCCTCAAACTCCTCCTCGTCCTCCCTAATATCACTAGTAGTAACCTCAACTCCCATACCTATACCATCCTCAGTAGGAGCTCCAACTCCATCCCTAATACCTAAATCTGCAATAGCCTCTGCATCAGCAATACCAATCTCCATGTGCTCCTCTCTACTATCCTCAAGTGAGTATGAATCTCTGAACCTCTTGCGAGGTGGTAAAAGATTATCCAGATTAGGGGGTATCAATCTAGAAACAGGAGTGGATGACGGTACCAAAGTAGTATGGGATCTGCATCTCTTGCGAGATGGTCCAGCAGAAGGCGAAGATGAATCCAGTAACCTCTCAGAAGATGAATCTAGGGATGAATCTGATGTCTTCGGTGGGTAAGGAGTAGACAATGGTGCATACCTTCAACGCATAAAATCCTCACTACATCGTGGAGTCCTAATCGGGGGATAAACCAACCTAGGTGATGCAACTCTATTCGATGGTCCTGGATGAGACTGACCGGATGCATCGCATCCTGAAGAATGAACTGATGATGAGTCTGATAATGAATCTGCAGATGAACCTGAAGACGTATCTAATGAAGAATCCGAATATGAACTAGAAGAAGATGAGTCTGAAGTAGAGTCTGGCGAAGAATGACGATCCGATAAACGATGAGATATACGTCTCCATGCAAGTGTACGAGCAGTAAATGGTCCAACTGTCTTCCTCGCAGTCAACAACTTACGCGGCCCATTAGGTTGGGTGCGGTAAGGTCGACCGAAAGGAATAGCCTCGCCGGGTCGAATAAGAATCACTGCCCATGACGAATCCCGGGTGGGGCAATAACAGGAGCAAGGAGAAACTCGAATGATGATGCAAGAGTGTCGTGAGATAATGATCTCGGCGGTGAGGACGGCCTAGATGCGACTCTGTCCCTCCACCTCGAAACCACAACATCATGAACGGTAAGAGACTCATGCCTCTCGGGTCTCTGCTCAGAAGGCTCGGACTCACTGTCCTCCTCCGAGTCATCAGAACATAAGAAAGGTAAAACCAATGGTAAATCTGGTGCTAGAGGTAAGGAATCCTCCGATGGATCAGAATCAAAAGAAGATGAATAATCCACCAAATCAAGCACTCCGGCAGGTGAGATGACATAAACTGCTCCCACCTCCGGTAAAACTAAAGGGTCAGCAGGTACAATAGGAACCTCAGCGGGAACCACATGGATAACGGAGATACTGGTGGGAATAGTGCCAAAGAGAATCACTCGTGAGACATGAGAACCCACACTCTTCTCAGATGAATCTGACGAAATAGGAATAACAGGGGCTGCATTTATGTAATAGTATAATAGATATGTATATTTACATACTTATTCCGGAATGTACTGGCACGGAGGACTTTGATGGCCGAAAAAGAAATGTGGTTATAGTTAAGGTTTTGACCTTGTTCTCTATAACCATGGCTCTGATACCAATCTATAACACCCCCATATTTTACAATATAGCAGCGGAAGCTAATCTGGGGCATTACTTCATGGATACAACAATCATAATCATAGAAAACGACTTAAAAGAGACGTTTTTGGAAAATTTAGTTATCATTCATTATAATCAGAGTTTTTACAAAATGCAGGTCCCACAATCTAAAATATAAAGTGTGAATGATAACTGTTCAGCCATCTTCAGATCCAAGCCACTCCGTGCCGCAAGTTGTTCAATTACCTGAGATAAACATGCTAAAAAGTCAACATAATGGTTGAGTGAAATTCATAGGTTTGATAAACAGTTTGAATACAAGTCATAGTGTTATAATAGTACAAATTATTATGAAAATGGTATTGTTATTATACACCCGTTATTAGTAATGATTGCAACGAATACAATTATCATAATAACAGTGTATTACTGCGTTATTGTCTTGTTTGGTCTGATTGATCTGATTGGTCTTGTCTGGTCTTGTTCCTTGTCTAAGCACATCGCACTAATACATTATCATCTAAAGTCAATTTAATGACTTGAAGAGATCATAATATCAACATATTAACATCCCAAAGTCAATTTAACAACTTGAAGTCATTTTAATGACTTGTAGGATTTATAATATTAACACATTAATAACCAAAGTCAATTTAACACGACTTGAAGAGCTCATAGTATCAGCATATTAACATCCCAAAGTCAATTTAACGACTATGAATGTCAATTAACGACTTGTAAGATCTATAATATTAACACATTAATATCCAAAGTCAATTTAACGACTTAAAGTCAAATTTAACGACTTGTAGGATAGATAACTTAGACAGCAATTGTAATGATATGTCAGGATAGCATGTAATTTGGAAAACACTTGTATTCGTAATTTATAGCAGGTATCCCCCTCACGGGTTTATGAAAAGATTAAAATGCGAGGCTATGAACTCACTAAGTCCTTGAAAAGTAATCACATAGTTTATAAAGAGTAAACGAGGTATGTAAAAGAGTTTGGTAACCAAGCATGTACCCCCTCACGGGTTTTATAAACATGAAAAAATAAGTAAATACGAGGTATGAACTTCACTGATAGTAGAGCAATAAATATTTCATAATGATTGCTGACGACCATATCACAATCTTAAACGGGGAATTGTTAAATATAGCAAAATGATAGTAAATCCCACGCAAGCAACTTGAGGTAAAATATAGTCAGTCTTAGGAAGATTGGTACATTAGAACCTTGGTTATTTAAGAGTTATGAGTTTGATTGAAGAGATTTTGGAATTATTGTATCACCGTTCGGTGGCCATCATAATTCAGAAGTCTTCAGTAAACGCTTGAGAGCAAGGGAAACTTTTAAAAATCGAAACCCAACAACTCTTCAGAACGTAAATACCAGATGAAACCTCTTAATATGAAGCTCCCTAGTATTGTGATACGATATAATCAGTTTTAAGCGTTTTAATCAATATCTGGAAATGTTAAGCACGTCAAGCGTTAATTAAAGTTATGTCTTGTAATGTTTTGAACATGATTTTATACTTTTTCAAAATGTTACATTTTAGACCCTTGAGAATGAAAAGTGGCAAAATATACCCTTGGAGTTTGCACTTTTACGAGTTTGGTCCTTCAAGTTTAAAAGATATACCAAGTAAACCTTGCACTTTTAAAAGTGACATAATAGACCCCTATAGTTATAACTTTGATAAAATGACATTTTCTATTCCTATTAGTATGAATTTTAAAAGTAACGATATATAACCTCTAGTCATGGAGAAAGTTACAATATATACCCCTTGCATGGAATACTTTTTGCAAAACAAGTCCAAAATGATATTAGAAGGTTATATCTTATTAATATAAGTTAAAATAAGAAGGTTTAACACAACGAAAGTTTAAAATAACGATTCGTTAAGCTAGGAAGCAAAACGGGTTAAATTAGGGTTTCAAAACGTAAACGCGCGGGTTTTAAGTTCAAATTCCTTTAATAATCAATAAAGTGGTTATTTTAACATTATTTAAGCATGCTAGGATAGATTATAACAATATTTAACCATTATAACATTTAGTTTTAAGAAAAACATAAAATTAGGGTTTCGGGTGTACGGTTTTGGATCAAAATGGAAAATGAGCATGAATTGAGTTATGAAACTTTAACAAGAGTTTATTTAGAATCATATGAACATTATAAAGGCATATGAGCAGAAGTATAATCCTTAGAACCTGGGTTTGAGCTTCAAAGAGCAATAATGGAGTCGTATGGGTCGTTTTGGGTCGAAAACACTTCGTACGCCTAGTTTCTTTACTCCGGGGCTTCAATTCTTCAAGGATTCGCTTCTTGATCTTCTTAGATGATCCTAGGATCAAATGGAGCAGAGAATAGTTGCTCACTTGGGTTATAGATAGAGAAGATGGGGTGCGAGTTTGAATGAAGCATGGAAGGTCCTATTTATAGTCGAATGGAGGCAAGGGGGTTAAGGAACTTCTATGATCTGATCAAGACATGTGTAAGAGCTAGAATATGATGTGTTGAGGCTATGAAAGGAGTTGTGGAGGTCTAGGATGTAGAGTGAAGGTGTTGGACACCATGGGAGCATGCCGCGGCTGTTGTGGTTAAAAAGGAGGAGATGTGGCTTTGATTTTGGCCATGGGAAGGCTTAAGCAGGTGGGTAAGCAGCTTGGGAGACATGTGGGTGAGTCATGGAGGTGCTTGTGTGCAAAGAAGAGTTCAAAATGGGTCAAAATGCAAGCAAAACAAGCCGCGGGTCTGTTTGGGTTATTATGGGTTCGAACTCACTTTCTTGGCTTATATTTCATGGGCATTGATCAAAGAATGATTGAAACATGTCCTTAAGGTTTGTATTAAAGCTTATCAATGGAAATTAGCAAATGGTTTGGGTTAAAACGGGTTGAAATTGAGTAAACATAGCCGCGGGTCATTTTAGGGTTGATTAGGGTTTCCTTGGGTTTTCTTGGCTTATAATTCATGTGTACTTGATCCAAGATGATAGATTACTGATCTTAAGGTTTGTATTAAGGATTATAATCAAGGTTTGATAAGTGGTTTGGGTTAAAATGGGTTGAAAATGAGTTAACAAGGTCGCGGGTCATTTTAGGGCACGTATAGGTTCATTAGGGTTTTCAAGGCTTATAACTTTTGTACATTGCTAGGAAAATGATAGATGATGGATTGTAAACTCATTTTATGAGTTTAAAATGGCACTTGATTAATTGTTGGTGGTTTAAATGGTTAAAAACGAGTAAACGAGTCGAATGATCCATTTAGGTATGTTTAGGGTTTCTCGGATTCAATTTTTGTATAAAGGATATGAGATGATGAAATAGGATTGACATAGTTGTAAAATAAGTTATTACAACTTATTTGAGTGTTGGTTGAGGTTTAAAATGGATAAAAACAAAGAAACGGGTCATAGTGTAGTATTTAACTCGGGTTAGGGTTTCTGACTTTGGTTTCTTGTAATTTCATGAAATGAGGAAGAATATGGATTATAAATGAAGTATATGACTTGTTTGTAACTTGTACTTGATGGGTTGTACAAGATTCTTAGGAAAACGGAGGTAAAATGGCTATTTTGGATATCGTGCATTAATGACTTGTACATTGTGCTTTGAAAGCTTGTACTTGACTTGGAGGGAGTTTATATTTCAAATGAAATGTTATATTACTTGTATATATGCTTTAGTAGCTTGTACATTCACTTTAGATATTAAACCTTCATGGAATTAGGGTTTAGAGGTATACGATAACGGTTTAAAGCCCGTTTTGATATAACGTTGTGAATGGTACATTATAGGAATAATGTACTTTGTAAAAAGGATATGACGATATTGACTTGACATGTTATGATGTTTGCTTGACATATATGAAGATAGGATTGCCATAGATAGGTTGCGTGAGCCTGTCTACTTTAGTTATGCAAGTTACCTTGCATATTGAGATATTGGTAACAAAAGTAATGTAATAAAGCGAAAAATTTCCCCGTACAATTGTGATAATAGTAAAATAGGTTTTGCATTTGATGAAAATTCTTGGGTTGTTATATGCCATAACCTGCACAAGCAAAATTTTATATAAATCTCTTTATATGAAACCATGCTAAGTGCGTGCAATACCGAGAAGTAAGTATGATGCAAAATATGATATGGCAAAATGATGTATAAAGTAATTATAGCAATATGATATGTAATTTGCACTTATATATATATATATATATATATATATATATATATATATATATATATATCTCTGTGTGTGTGTGTGTATGTATAATATGCTATTATTATTATTAGATATATATGTAAGCAGGAAAGAACACATAGGATCACATACTGGTTATAGACCAGACCTAGTATAAGCTACCTAGTTCACTATAACCTTGGCTCTGGATACCAATCTGTAACACCCCCAAACGGGGCCTGAACGGAAACAAGTGTCCGGGGGCATGACGTCATAATATACATCTCTCAAGATCAAGTAAACGACCACTATATGGACGTTTGATAAAACATAACTCGTTGCTTTGATTAAAAACAAAATAAGTCTTACAATATTCTTAACATAAATGAAATAGTTTTAGCGGAAGCTTAAGACAAATGCAGCGGAACCATAACATGTTTTTAAGACAACGAGTATTTAAATTTAAAGATAAACATTCTTGAAAGACACCCGACAATGCATGCAACATCAAATAGCACCTCAAGAATAATCCAGCTAAACACCCGAGAAAACATGCTTAAAACAGTTAACATAAAGTTGGCGAATTCATATGTTTGAATTTATTATTAAGAGTGGACCACAAGTTCACAGCATGCATGTGACAGTTATAACAGATACAACTTCACGTAAAAAAAGTATTTACTGTTGCGCTAAGCTCATTACACCGAAGCTCAATTTAAAGTAGCATATTATATGTCAAACAAGATAACAACTGCCCTAGAGGTATCTGACCAAGACCACCTAGTGAAATCCGACATGATATATATCTGTTTGTTCGTGTCTCCTGAATCTAGTAAGCGCTACTTACCCGGATAGGGATAATTAGTCCCAATAGATCTATTTACAATATTCACGCTCACTTAACCATTACGGTCGGTTAAAAAATTAACAGTTCATGATAGTTCGGGCATTAGTGGTCTATACGCAACTTAGACAACACGTAATTAGGAAAAGGTAACGTAAAGTAACTGTGTCCATAGTTTAAAAACAAGCAATGTTTCTCACCCCAAAGTAGTAGAGTAGAAATAGTAAAACGTGAGGCTATGAACTCACCTTAAGCAAATGGTAAGATAATAATCAATGAAGAGATATAATGCCAAGAGGTCCTACTTGCGACCTAAATCAATGACGCGTCTTAGAAAGACGAAAAGTATACGAAACTTGTATGAATCGTTTATAAGAGAAAAAGTCATCCATGTGTGTTTGTGCTTTGGCTTAATTAACAAAACGTGACTAAATAAATTTATAGAGTTTTTCGTTAAGTTTCGGCGTTTAACCAAAAATTACCATTTTTAGTAAGTTTCTATTTTAGGAAAGTTTTTAGTTTCGGGGGGTTAATACCGTCCCCTATATTTGCTAAATCCATATATCCATAAACGCACTAGAGAACCCTAAACGTTTAACTTTCATGTCTACCTTGCTAATGTTCACTATACTTACTATTTTTAGTAACCTTAACGCTTTCCCTAAAATATGTTAACGATATTTCTAATGATCCTAATTAATATATATGTGATACTATATGTTTCGCTAATGTTTTAAAAGCTCAAATCATCCCGAAAGCGTCCGAAAACCTATTTTACTATTCACATCAGCACCTACATTAACTATTTTGCCGAAAAATGTTTCAAGTTTTATTTGGCTATAACTTGGTCGTTTTAAGTCTCGTTTTAGTGTACAATATATGAAAATCTATCTATTCGAAACGAGCTATCCAAAAACTACCTTCTCGCCTAATGAAAACATTCTTAAGTGTCCGCAAACCCAAAAATAAAAACGGATCAGCAACATCATTTTTCGTAAATGCTTCCAAAAATCACATCAAACTTCACAATAGTGTCTAATCTATCCTAATCTCCATAACACAACATGTTCCACAAACCAAGCCGGACGCTTTAATCAAGTCAAATCTCATCCCCGAGCAATCTTTCAACACACTAATAACATCTCTTAAACCTAAACACAATATGTGCATAAAAAATTAATAAAGTTTCCTGTTTATACATACTCCATTTCATTTCTTTATGAAAAATTAACACAAACACATTAAAACTTTATAGATCTACTCAAGAACATATGTGAATATGAATGATACAATTGAAAGTATAAGTATTCAAAGTAAGCTTACAAAAGGCAGAACAAGCTTAAGAAATATAAAGCTATTGATGGAAGACTTGGATCTTGAAAAACCTAAATAATAACAAAAACCCTAAATTTTGGAGATCTGAAATAAACCCTTGAATCAATGAACCAATACTTTGTAACCACCTTATAAAACCAAGAAATATACATAGTAACTTGGACTTGCACTAAATCACAAAAGGAAATAAGAAGCCCTATAAAGGGGTGTTATGGCCGAGAGCTTCAAAGAAGGAAAGAGGGAGAGAAAGGAATTTTTTGGAGACATGGAAAATGATATGAAACCCTAATGTGTTAGAGTGGGATATATTTATATATGCCAAGACTTTTAGGTTTGGCTATGTTTTTTGATCAAGTTATGTGCTTGGACCTCTTTGTTTTTGGTCCTTTGAGGTTTTCGCTAGAAAAGAAAGAGAAGGAAAAGAGATGAACCAATTTTACTAGCTTGACATAAATGGTTAGCCATGGTTCATTATTTAGGTTTAAGTGTTGGTAAAATGTGGTCAAGGTGTGTGAGTATCACATGGGAGAGTCTTGCACAAGAAAACAAGAGTGAAAGAGACCTTATGGGATGTCACTTTCACTCCCTTACACAACACATGCATGCATACAAATTCAAAAGATGCTCTCATCTTTTATTTTGAGCTTGGATCTGATTTTTATAAAGGAGGGGGGACATAGAACGAAATTTTGATGTTATAATACGAGATGTACAATAACTAAAGTTAACACGAAAAGATTATGGGTTTTCGGGTCCCCGTTTGACGTAAAATGATAAAACCGTAAAGCGTATGCGAAAAATGTAAAAATCGCAAACAAAAGTGAACGTGACTTATGTAACACTTTAAAATGATAAAATAATGCATATAACATGTAAACAAATCGAAGTCCAAAACCAGAACGTGTCCGATGAAGTTTTTCAGATTTACACAGGTTAACTTCCCAGTTTTACGTCAAATTCAAACGTAACGTATAAAATTCAAAATAATGGTCGGAAAAGTTTTAAACATTGACCTGAAATTTATGAGGTGTGACAATTTTTCTGATCTAATGGTCCAAGGGCTAACGTGGGGTCTGTCAATATGGTGTAAAGGCTGCTATGTCTAATGTTGATTCTACTTCGAGTCCTGGTTATCCTAATGCAACAAATATGATGTTAAATCATGGTGTTGCTGCTGTTCGTAAGTGTGTCAAACACGGGGATGGTTCTAATGCTCCTCATGTGGATTCTAGTGTGGGTCGTTTCATGGTTATTAATCATGATGGGTTGAAGACGACTTAAGGGGTGTTATAAAAGAAGATGCTCCAAATCCATTTTAATTTCTTTGGATTTTGCTGCAAAGGTTTATTACATTGAAGTTATACATATCGTGGGCTTGAAAATTGATGTTGCTGCTTATACACTTAGTGAGGATTCTGGATTAGGCCAATCCATGAATGCTAGGGATAACTATGGCTCATTTCCATTCTCATGATTACAAGTATAGATTGGCTGTCATGTTCAATAGCATTGAAACGGAGCATAATGATGTCTCTTGGTTTGATTTATATGGAATTTTGTATTGAAGGCTATTTGGAAGATGCTGCTAAAATAAACTTATGTTTAAGAGTTAACACATATTTTGTGTTAGCTATTGATGAGTCATTTTCAGGAGCCAATGTAGTCATTTTGATGGCTTAGAGTTAGGAAGATATTATTGCTTCTTTCTTTGGTTATTTTTTGGTTTTTGCACTGTGGTGCATTCTTGTTGTTCCCATGTAACGAGCAGGGTTGTAGGACTTCACCTACACCTTTTGAACTTAAATGCTTTTTTGGTGTAATACTATTTACCGGGGAAACCCTTTACCAAAAAAAAAACTATAGAAGTTGAGGATGTTTGTAAGTCTAGAATGCATTACACTCGGATAAAACCCCAATTTAAGCCTCATACAAATGTTATGAAAAATTAAGATAGAGTTATGTCAAATGATCAATTCTTAACTGAGTATAATTAAGCTTATGCTATATTTTACCCTTTCCTTGTGTATGATCATTTACCAGCTGTCATTGTATTGCCTCAAGCTATATACAGGAAAAAGAATTCTTTTAAATTTGCTAACTTTGTAGCAGATAAAGAAGAGTTTCCTAGTATTGTAAAGGAAGCCTGGGAAAATGAGGTTCAGGGATCTATATGTTTCAGGTTGTTAAAAAGCTAAGAACCCTCAAGTCTCAGTTGAAGAAGTTGAATTGGAAGAATGGAAATATTTTGAAAATGTTGTTAAGTTAAGGGACAAGTTAAAAGTTGCTCAATTAGCAGTCAATAATAATCCATATGATGGTGTTAAGAAAGAGTTTGTTTCTCAGGTGTTGTGTGAGTATAATATAGCTTTTAGTGATGAAGGGAAATTACTTTATCAGATGGCTAAGGTTGATTGGTTGCAAGAGGGGGACATGAATACAACTTATTTTCATAAAGTCATCAAAAGCAGGAAGAACAAAAATAGAATTATGAGGATCAATAATAATCAAGGCATTCCTATTAAAGGTAACAATATTGCTGCTTAATTTGTGAGCCATTTTGAGAAATTTCTTGGCCAGGCTGATAATGTCAATTCTTTAGAAGAATTGTTAAGTATAATCACTAATACTTTGTCCAATGAAGAAGCCTTAAATATGATCATATAGGTAACTGATAAAGAAGTTAAAGAAGATATGTTTGGGATCAATAGTAGTAAAGCTCATGGTCTTGATGGATATACTGTATGTTTTTTCAAAAAGGCATGGGATATAGTAGGTTCTGATATTTGTTATGCAGTGAAAGAGTTCTTTGCAAATGGGAAATTCTTAAAAGAGATCAACACTACTCTTATTGCTTTAATCCCTAAAGTTGATAATGCTTGTTGTGTCTCTGATTATAGACCTATTGCATGTTGCAATGTGCTGTATTAGTGTATTAGTAAGATTTTAACCTCCAGGATTAAGGGCTGTTTGGATAAGCTAGTTAATTTGAATCAAATTCATACAAGGAAGAAGTATTCAAGACAACATCCTTCTGACCCAAGAGTTACTGAAAGGATATAATAGGAAAAATGGTGTTAAGAGATGCTCTCTCAAGATTGACATTGCCAAAGCTTATGATACTGTAAATTGGGAATTTCTCAAAAACATCCTCATAAGATTTGGTTTTCATGGAAATATGTTGGATTAGATTTATACATGTATCTCCGCTACTTCATTATCTGTGTTTGAATGGTGAGCTTCATGGTTTTTTAAAGGGGGAAGAGGGTTGAGACAAGAGGATCCCATATCTCCATACTTGTTTACTTTAGTGATGAAGTTTTTACATTGATCCTTAAACACATAATTACTTAAAATCTAAAGTTCAAATACCATGCTGGATGTAAGGAAATCAAGCTGACTCACTTATGCTTTGCTGATGACTTACTTGTCATGTGCTATGGCAATGTTGAATCAGTCAAGGTTGTAAAAGAAGCTTTGGAAATGTTCAGTAGTGTTTCTGGCCAAAAACCTAATATGAGGAAGAGCACTATATTTTTTGGAAACGTGGATATTGGGGAAAAAAACAGAATTATGGAAGTAATGCCTTTTCAAGAAGGTAGATTTACAATGAGATACCTAGGAGCTCCTTTGATCAATAAAAGATTGAGTAAAGATGACTATAAGCAGCTAATTGATAAAGTAAAGAACATAATTGCTGATTGGAATTTTTTTATCAAATGCTGGTAGAGTTCAGCTCATAGCATCTGTCCTTGGATCAATGCAACTTTATTAGGCGTCTGTCTTTTTGCTTCCTAAGTCAACTGTTAAGGATATTGAGAGAATCCTTAAAGGTTTTCTATGGGCTCAAGGTGATATGGATAGGGGTAAAGCTAAAATGCTTGGAAGACTATTTGCAAGCCAAAAATGCAGGGTGGTCTTGGTTTTAAAGACATTAGTACATGGAATGTAGTTCTCTTAACAAAACACATTTAGAATATTGCAGCCAAAAAGACACTTTTTGGGTGCAATGGATTCATATGGTCAAATTGAAAAAGAGAAGTCCGTGGGAGATTGATATTGAATCTAATGATTGTTGGATTTGGAAGATTTTGCTTGGCTTAAGGAATAAAGCCAGGAATCATATTGAGTACAAAATTAAAAATGGTGAAAATGTCTCTGTGTGGTTTGATAAATGGTGTGACATTGGGCCTTTGTGCAAATTCATTATCATAAGAGATATATATGATGCAAGATTTGATCATACTACTTTTGTGGCTAACATGATTTACAATGGTCAGTGAAAATGGCAAAATGAATGGAGGGACAAATTTGCAAACATCTGTAAGATTGGTGTTCCTGTTTTTACCAATGATAAAGATAAAGCAATTTGAAAAGCAATGATGGAAAGAATAAGAAATTCTATGTTAAGAAAGTATGGAAAGATTATAAAGATAATGGTCCTATGGTTAATTGGGGTAATTTGGTATGGTTCACCCAGAGCATCCCAAATCATATGTTTATTGTGTGGTTGGCTATTCATGGAAGACTACAGACTCAGGACATGATGTTTGTTTAGAATAATGATATCAGTATGAGGTGCTCTTTATGCAATAGTTTCATGGATTCTCATAATCATTTATTTTTCCAGTGTCCTTACTCTATAAGGATTTGGAAGGCCTTGAAATTAAAGATTCATGATACAAATATTCATGATGATTAGGCTAGTATTGTTAATTCTAGGGCTAGCATGGGGCAGAATAAAAGCATCAGGATCATCCATAAAAAGATTGTGTTTGGAGCTGCTGTATATTTTGTTTGGCAGGAAAGGAATAGAAGATTGTTTACCCCAATTAAAAGAGAGGAGAAAGATTTACTTGAGGCCATTTTGGAAGTGATCATGTTTAGAATAGTCAGCTTAAGAGCCAGTATGTGGAGGAAGTGGCTAAGGAATGGGACATCAAATTTAGAAATATCCAAAATCCTAAGAACTGAATGGTCTTTGAATTTTTAAAGGGGTGTTTGGGTATTGAGGTTATTCATTGAAATCTATGATATGAAGAGTTAATAACAGATGGCTGGTATCTTGATTGTCCTTTAAAGCTAATAAGGTATTTCAAGTTCAGTAATTAGCCTTGGGAGGAGTTATTGATCTTGTTCATGCTTGTTTGCTCTTATTGGGGCTTTCATAAGGTAGTTTCCAGTTATGGACATATGCTCTTCTTATCAATAACAGTGAATTACGTAGTGTTTGGTATGATGTAATGAATGTTGGAATGGAATCGGTTATTACGATTGAATAGAAAAATCTTGTTTGTTTACAATTATACAATGTAATGCTTCATTACAATGAATGACTCATTACATCAAAAAATACCCTTTTCATTCCATAGAGGCCCCCTCCTTTTTTTTATTACGTCCGTAATGTAATCAAAATTACATAAAAGTCCACCATTAACTAACCACGTTAAATACACTTCTTATTAAATATGGACATTTTAGTCTTTTCTTATTGATTGCATTCTGTCCTATCATACCAACCAAACATTATTAATAAGGGCAATGAATTATTACATTACATTAGTTATTCCATTACGTCGCTTATTCCATTCATTTAACATTTCATTACGTCCTACCAAACGAACCCTTAGTGATTATGGAATTCTCTTTAATCAATGGCTTGAATTGAAGGCCATATTTGTTTGGTATGTTTTTGAGATCATTTAATGAATGGCCTTGTATTTTGAATCTCTCTCCAGTAAAATTCATGTTCCTCTAATTGGCCTTCAAAGGAATTAGAGGGATCATGATCTTTCTGGTTTTGATTTCCATAAGGAAGGTTTCTCATTAAGAAGGGTATTATCTGCAGGATGGTTCAAAGCTACTAGGAATAGTGAGCTATGAAAGATGAAGTTACTTGGTCCTAGTATTTGAACTATCACAGGAGGAATGGTTGGTTCTCACTTAAGGTGTGTGTTCTCAAATGCTAATGCCCTCTTCAATGGAGGAAATGTAGGCATTTGGTATATCCCTTATTTGGAGAGGTATGGGGACTATAACCTGCATAATGATGCCTATTCTTTTTCTTCCTTGGTTATTGTTGATGTTGGCTGAATGATCAAGGCAAGATAAGATTTAAGAAATGTAGTTATGAGGTTATGGTTGGTGCATATAAAGGGTGATCTTTGTTGTTTAGTAAATTATTGATGGTATGAGATGTGTTTGAGTTCAGTGCTCTGCATTTCCTCTGCTTTTCTGCTTGAATGTCCAGTGTATCAGACTTATGTGTTGTCTGATATATGTGTTTGGTATCCGATATCATATAGTCTGTTAGAATGTTTTAGTTTGTTTCTTCTGTTATGGGAATGTCCATACATAATTTACTTCTTGTATTCTTTTGAAAATTAATATATCTTTTACCCTTTTGCGCAAAAAAAACTAGTTTTAATGTCCGTGCACGCACGAGGCTTAGACATTATGTTTTTTAAAATATATTTATAATTTTGTTTTTTTTATAGTTTTATAAGTTATGTTATAGAGTATTATTGAAATCATATGAAAAGAATAGATTCGTTAAATCTTTTATATATTAGTAGTATATGAACTTGAGGATAATTAATATTTTTTTCTTTTGATTTACCTGTTTTCCGAATCGACATTGTGAGCCAACTAATCCCAGCGAAAATGCCCTTTTAGTTAGCCCGGAGTCGGCTTAAGTGAATCTCCGAGCCATTAGGGGATTAATTTTCTCCTTGTTATATTCGAACAATTGACCTCTACTTTGGAAAACTGGTATGCTTACTGTTTGGTATGCATTTGATATTGTATATATTTTATGATTATAGGGGCATGAGTGTGTATTAAACCAAA
Source organism: Tanacetum coccineum (assembly GCA_026074375.1). Taxonomy (NCBI): domain Eukaryota; kingdom Viridiplantae; phylum Streptophyta; class Magnoliopsida; order Asterales; family Asteraceae; genus Tanacetum; species Tanacetum coccineum. The sequence continues at coordinate 31,635 of BQNB010030995.1, forward strand.
AGAAATAAAGTGGCCCAAGATTGTTGTATATGATTTATAGACATACACACTTGTCAATGAAATAAAGACTTTTTCAGAAATTCAATTGTTAGAATTTTAGTACGTATTAAGCCAAAAGAAAAGAAAATGGAATTCTTCTGAACCCATCAATGAGTAGCTAGAAACCCTTTTTCTTTATTTACGATAATTTATATGCTTCAGTGCTTTTCTATTTGGTTGTACAACATGATTTCAGGCCGACAATGAAAAATCCATCAAAAAGTATTTAGGTAGATTTAAGATGTGATTAGATAATGTTAAATCTTTGTTTGGAAGTAAGAAATTGTTTACGTTTGTTGTATTTTAAAATGTAAAGTCTAAGAGTTTATTTGTTTATTTTTTAAAGTTATAATAAAAATTGTAAATTTATAAATTTACACTTAACTTCATATAATTTATTTAAAATTAAACCACTAAAGTTTAATTAATTACCTAATCTTATTTCAAGTTTTTTTTTCACAAATTGGACACATTTATTTTTATGTATTTTTTTCTCCATCGGATTTCTATACCAAAATTTTTCAATTTTGACAAAATTGATTCAATTTTGACTTTTTATTAACCAATCAGATCGCACGATTTTACCTACGTGATAAAATCAAGCTTTCTGATTGATTTAATTTTTTTCTTATAAAATTTAATTTGATCGAAAACTTTGAAATAATATAATTATTTTATTATATAAAAAATGTAACTAATCTTTACCAACAACCAACAAACTCCAATAAACTATTTTAAATCTCTACTAACCATTTCTTTAACAATATATTATATTTTCAATTATATTGACCCGAACGCGTGTGCAGTCGATACATATTTAAGGCTTAAGCTAAATATTAAACAATATGTTTGTTTTCTTTTTTCTTAATGGTTTTCTTGCCTCAACTTGACAATAGTTATGCTAACAATATTCGTAACAAGCATAGTTCCTCGCGCGTTGCTGCGGGACGGTGTTTCTTTTATCATAGATGTGGGTGTTTTTTTAAGCATGATTGCCCGCGCGTTGATGCGGGGCGTTAATTTTTTTTTTGTGCGGCTTTATTTTTCCGGTCTCATGTTTAATAGTTTTTTTATATGGGCTTATGTGTTGGGCGGCGTAATGTCGTGGATATTTTTTTTATCTGAATAAATCTATATTTTTTTTCCTATTTTGTGCTGAGCAATTTTTTTTAGCGGGTTTATTTTTTCGTTCTCATGTTTAATAGTTTTTTTTATATGAGCTTATGTGTTGGGCCTCATGGCCCGAATAATTTTTGATCTGAATAAATCAGTAATTTAGTATAAAAAATTTCTATTTTGTGCCGAGCAAATTTTTTTATGTTACCTAATTTAAAGAAAGAAAAAAATGTTTAATAGTTTGCGCGTTTATTTTTTCGGTCTCATGTTTAACAGTTTTTTTATATGGACGTATGTGTTGGGCCTCATGTTAGCGGTATTTTTTTATCTGAATAAATCAGTACTTTTGTAAAAATTTTCCTAAACAAATTCTTATTTTGTGCCGAGCAATTTTTTTTATGTTACCTAATTTAAAGAAAAAAAAATGTTTAATAGTTTTTTTTATATGGGCGTATGTGTTGGGCCTCATGTCGCGGGTATTTTTTTATTTAAATAAATAAGTACTTTTGTAATTTTTTTCCTTATTTTGAGCCGATTAGTTTTTTTTTATGTTGCATACGTTAAAAGGAAAAAAAAACCAAACGGGCTGGGCCAAGAAAAAAAAAAAAAACCAAATGGATTGGGCCAAAATGGGAGCCCAAAAAAATGGGTACTGTAGCAAAGGTCAAAACTACGTCGTTTTAACCCTAATATAGTATATATATATAATCCTTTTTTATATGTGCCACTAGGTAGAAACTAATCTTTTATATAATAAATAATTACATCATTTTAGAGTTTTTTATGAAATTCGATCGTATAAAAAATTAGTACAATCAGATCGTTTGATTTTAACACGTAGGCATTATTGTGCGATCTGATTGGTTTAAAAAAAGTCAAAATTGAATCAATTAATTTTGGTCAAAATTGAAAAAATTGGTGGAGAAATTTGATGGAGAGAAAAAAAAATATAAGAATAGAGGTGTCAAATTTATGATAAACAAAAAACTTATAAAAAGAGAAGGTAATTAATAAAACTTTAGCGGTTGAATTTTAAATAAATCATATAGAATTAAGTTATAATTTTCCTTATTTTTAATAACTTTCTAAATAAATAAATACCTCCTTGGACTTTATCATTTCTAGACTTTATACCTTCTAAACTTTATACTTTGATAATACAACATATATAAAATCTATTTAAAGCAAGGTTTTTAAGATCGGAATCATACTCAAGTTCGTTTTCGTCTTTGCAAGATCGAGATCGTAAGATCGGATCGAGATCTTAAGATCCTACTAAAATGTCATTTTCTTAATAGTCTTTGTAAAATTATACAAATCTACAAATAATTATATATCATAAACATAAAATTATATAAATGTTTTATAGAAATGTTGTCCTAAATTATGATTATGAAATGTTTTAAAAAGATTAACATGTTCTTTTCTTAAATTCTACAAAACACAACCTATAAATTTGTAGTTTTTTAGTTTGTGGTTCGGGAAATGTAAGATTAGATCAGAGTAGATCTAAAGAGTCTATGGTCAAGATCAGGATCATATAAGATCTTAAGCTTGCAAAGATCCTATGTGAGATCCGGATTGTTTTTTGCTTTGCGGTATCGTAAAATCATAAGATCTTAAGATCAGGATCGGGATCATGACAACCATGATTTAAAGTTTATTTTAAAATAAAAGAAAAGGCATATTAAATTCGCATATTGTGTACAACATGATATTAACAGATAAATTTGAACAACAACAACATCAACATCAACATCAACATCAACATCAACACTCATGTGAGTTAAACAAAGTTAAATCTTTCATCCAACAAAATCTTTATGAAATATTAATCGATATTAATCAATGTTTTAAAAAAATGGTTTTTTAATTGACCCGATCGAGCTACCGGGTCACGGTTCAACCGGGTTTTCGGCAAAATCTTGCTTCCGGTCACCCGACCGGTTCACGGTTCGACCGACTAGGTCAACCCGGGTTTTAAAACACTTATATTACTACATAATGAATTTTTTTTATGTAAAATCACGTGCATAATTATTAGTTGTACTAATATCACAATTACAAAACATTAAACACGAGAAATTTTTCATACGCCTGTATATTAAACAAAAACTTTAAAACAAATTTGATTTATATATAAGCCTTGTGTGTGCATGAAACTTATAACTAATTAAACTATAGCAACATTACGTAATCCTGCGTGTTTGATATCTACTTCTACTAAAATATCATCGATATGTTAATCTTTACACCAGAAGAATCCACTTGTAAACCAGGTTGAGATTTATATAACGATAAATGTCAAAGTTTCGCTTTCTAATCAATTTTTTTTGAGCAAACTTTCTAATCATTTAAATAGAAATTTTTTCGTTCAAGATATTTAAAGATATTTTTAGTGGACCTAAAATAACTATTATTTGACTTTATTGGTAAGTGCTAATTACTTAGGCAATTTCAAGTAAAGACATCGGATGACCGGCATTTTTTCAGTTATATTAGCTTTCTTTCTTTAATGACTTTTTTTTTGGAACAACAATTTTATTTCGACACTTCTAGCAAGGAGCTAGAAAGTTAAACAAGATACGGAGTTTTAAGCCATTTGTCCCATTTAAACGAGGCTTTACAACGAAATTTGCACCAATTAAATGAACAAGAAATAACATTATCAAATAACTCCGCCTTTCTCTGATGACTTACATGTGATCTTTTAGCCCCAGTAAAGTGACTCACATTACAAAAAACATACCCCACAAAAATACATTTTTATTAATAAAATACACACACTACAAGCACATAGTCGGTCGAGGTCACGACCAACTTCTCCAAGTTGACATTGATGACCCACAAAGACCAACATCTCCACAATGGGGCGACTCTCTTGCGACCGACTAAGACCCACATGGCAACCGGGCCATTGTGGGCAGCCTTAGGCTACCCCCACTAAGAACACCGTATGACATACATTTTTTCTGCCACATCAACTTTCTCTCTCCGACGACCTACATACGACCTTTTAGCTTCATAAGACGATCTACACTACAAAAAACATACCCTACAAAAATACACTTTAATTAAATAAACACACATAACACAAACCCAAAATATCGATCGTATATCCAATCGAGTTTGGGGAAACCAATATTATGATCAACATCCTATAATAAGGCGACCTACAAAGACACCACAAGACCGAATCGGTCGACTCTCTTATTGTGGGTAGCCTTACGACTATTTAATCAAAAAGATCAAAAACTATGATGTTGAAATAGCAAAGAAGATTATGCTCAAAAAAGAAAAAGTAAAGAAGAAAACCATTATTTGTATCTTTTCAAAAAGTGTGATAATTTTTTTATCAAAAAAAAAAAGTGTGATAATTTTTAGGATAGAGATCTTCTCATGTTCAATTTGAACATGAGAAGGTAAAGTTGAGTGTGAGATAAGAATCCTCTAATGTTAGTCTCTCATGTTTTGGTAATGTTAAGCCAATAGGATGAAAATAAACATAATAGTAGGGACACTTTCAATTAAATATAAAAACAATTTATTTCTTCCCTCTCACAACATAGTAACATGAGAGAACTTGAGAGACTTGAACATTAGGTGATCTCATTCCTTAAGTGTGTGTGAGTGAAAGTTTATTATTTTATAAAATTGTGGCCCCCACAATACATTATTGATTTATTCTCTTCACTCACAAACACTCAACTTTACCCTGAGATGATCTCTATCCTAATTTTTATATCAAAATTTTAACAACAAACAACAAAACACTACTATTGCCAAATTTAAAAACAAAAACTTATATAAGCTTTCTATTTAGAGATAAATATTTAGGATTAAGCTTTTAAATAACTACTTACTTTTTAAAATTTACCAATATAATACATTATTAATTTTATTACTTGTATGGTATGTTTACCATCAATTTCGTGTTAATATGGTCGTTTTTTATTGGTAACGGTTGATAATCTACAAAAACTTATAATTTCGTGTTTTGTGGGCACACATCACTTAAACTCAAATCCAAACACCCCCACCACCTCACAAACAACCTCTACACACCCCATCACCACCTATCACCTGCCACCGCCCGCCACCTCAACTGCATCGCCCGCACTTCATTCACCCTGACACACCTTAATGCAACATCATCCTACCTCAAACACTTCTCCGCCATCACCACCTACCTACAACCTAACCCCCACTCATCACCACAAGACGTGCATCGTCACACCCCAAATCCTCCTACCACTCACCTCCCGACCCCCGCCTCAACACAATCGCACTGCATCTCTTACCAGCTCACCCCAGCTACAGTCTCCTCCTCACTCCCAAGTTTTCAATGCCTTTCAAACACACGAGCATATCACTCACCTGCCACCTCCCGCACCCCTCCAACACACCATCAATCGTCAACCTACCTTACAACCACCAACAATGTCACCACCTCTCACCTACCCTTGTCTGCTATCTTCTCTACCTCCCACCCGTCACAGCCCTCCACCCACTGACATAAATATACCACACCCCTAATCTCCACCCACATCCGCCATCACCACCGTCAACCACCATCGCCAGCACACCACCCCAACTCCCGTCATACATCCACACCATCCAATCACCCGCTCCTCCATCCCGTCCCCTCCCTCCCTACCACATCGCCGCCACCACCACCATCGTTAGTCATCGTGGTGGTGGTGGTTAGACGATGGTGGTAGTTTGATGATGGTGGTGGTGGTGAGTGGTTAGTAGGTAAATTAAGTTGGTATTTGGTGGTTGTCACCTATTAGCAATTAAAACAAGTATCTATGTTTAGTATTAGCAGGTTTATGAAAGTTCACGTATCATATAAGTATTTTTTTCAATACTACCATATTTATGAATTAAAAAAATTAGATAGCTATTTAATGATTTTAAACACTAAATATTACTCCATGTCTCCAAAAGTGAGTAAGTTCTAAGTTTTCTAGTACTTTCAAAGATGTTGGTTAATTTGGTTTTGAATTTTTGCACACACAATCAACCTAAAAAGAGTTAAACAAAAAATTAATTCAATACGATAAAAACTAGACTCAACACAACACTAAAGTAAAACTAGTTGAGACTATCTACAAAATAAAATTGACCACAAACACCTTGCATGCAAGTAGGTAGGCGGCTGTTATTGGAATAAGAATGCAATAAGCCAATACATTTAATATTTGGCCAACAATATTGACTTGATCAATCCTTCATACATAATTCATGGTAACGTCACCCAAAAGCAATCATATAGATATATTATCAAATTTGGTAATCCTATGCTGACCAAATTACAAAAGTGTGTGAACATGACAAAAAAACATTACAGTGTGAAAGCCATGCCAATATCATGCAAATAAGTTGACCTAATAACCTTATATAAAAAGAACATTTGTACCATATATCCAAACCAACTAACTTCTAAATAAGCATCCATGGCATCTAATAACACTACTAGTTCTCCAAACGGCGCGGTTAGCATGGAAGTACCATTGAAAACGTCCGCACCACCACCCGAGTACGCCTCACGTGGTACTCGTAGTTTCAAGAAACACGCGGTTCTTGATGTGTTCTTGAGGGCTGTGTTGTTTGCAACTGCGCTAGCTGGTGTCATTATTTCCCCAGCTTATATGTAAGTGTTGCAAGTTTTTAATAGTCTGAGTATTGGCTTATACTCCCTCCGTCCCACATTAAGTGTCCACTTGACTTTTTCAAAGTCTTTTTTCTTCAACTTTGACCTTAATGATTTCTTCTTATGTTATATGATACTTGATGCAAGATATATGAATGGATAGAGTTTTGAATATATTTTTCGTTGGTAGAATTTTCGTTCAATATTATATAATATAAAACAAAAATATTTATGATCAAAGTTGAGGAAAAAAGAATTAAAAGATTTCATTGTGGACACTTAATATAGGACGGAGGGAGTATATATTATCCTCGAGACTCGGACGTGTGAGCTAGTTCGGCGTTGTAGCTTATTTTGTTTGTTTTAAGTTTGTTTGTGGGATTATGAGCTTGTAAACTTATAAATTAATATAAGCCCATAAGTTTCTAAACCGGAAAACTCGGGCTTATACGAAATATAAGCCAAAATATAGTACGCTCACAAATAAACTTAGACAAACACCCATGTAAAACATGGTTTCCAACTAGCTAGGAGTATCTTTACTATTCTAAAAAGCTTTTTGAGTATGTTTTTTGCATTGTATGAAAGGTTTTTTGAAAAGCTTTTTACAAAGACTTGGTAAACCTCTAGTCATTGTAAAAAGATTTAGTGATTAAATGTTTTATCCATTGAATGTATTAAATGTATTAAATATTTAAAGACTTGATGCATTGTAGATGCTCTTATTAGCTCAACATGTTTCAAGTTAAGTAATAAGAGCGTTACAGTTAAATTTTTACATTTTCAATTTCGACGACTATTATATATATATATATGACTAGTATTTAGTAGTATTAGTAGAATTGTTATTGGTCCAAGCCCGTTTGATCATTAGCATTAAATATATGACTCTTAGCACAATCACGTATATTGTGAACTATGATCTAATACATTGTTCTTATGCAGATACTTTGTAGCCGCAATGTCCGTGGCTGCTTTATATGCTCTCGTCAGTGGTTTGGTATCAGTTTTCGCGTTGATGAAACCTGGAGGAAACTCTGCGAAGCTAATGTTTCATTTTGCGATACTTGATGCGGTAAGCACTTCAAATCATACTTATTTGCTTAAGACGGATCTATGCTTCTTGACAACATTATCTAGGACATTTGTGTTGCTTTATTGGTAAAAGTTTATTAGTAGTAGGTTGTTGGTTTTGACAACAAGGTCCACAACCAAGTGGTTGATGATTCAAATTTCATTAAACAAAGCAAGTAGGTCTTTTTAACCACCACTATGGTAGGCTGGCTAGTGGTTAGACAATTTTATATGTTTCAGCAGATCTCTTATTCAAACCTCACTAGGTACACATTTTGTGTCAGAGAAAGAAATTAAATGGTTGTAAACGCTCTTGGGGAAAACTATTTAGGTCGTGTACATTTGAGTCAAAAACTCGTTTTTCTCAAGTAACCTGAACTAGAAAAAACCCTATTCATTGTATCCATGGTGCAGCTGCTTTTGGGTATTGTGGCTTCAACAACAGGAGCATCAGGAGGAGTTGGATACATTGGACTCAAAGGAAACTCTCATAGCAATTGGAACAAGATCCCCTGTAACAGATTCGATTCCTATTGTTTACACTTTAAAGCCGCGATTCTTTTGTCACTCATATCCGCCATAACGGTTCTTTTGCTTGTTTGGCTCTCCGTTTATGTCCTTTCCAAGAAGATCGCTAGGAGATAGTTTCGTTGGTATCATTTCCCATGTATGAGTTTGATATGGTGTTGTTCTTATTAATCTTTTGTCGTTTGAATTTTTTCATGTACATGTGTTATTTGACAATATAGAATTTTGAACCAGTATATATCTTAGCGGACCTAAAATAACTAATGTATTATTCGACTTGGTTGGTAACTAAGTACTAATTAGCATATAGCTTTAGTTATATGTTAATTGTGTGGTACGTATTCATGGGCAGGGATAGTCGATCGTTTGGTTTCTCACATTCGGTAAGGATCAAGGGCGAAGCTACATGAAGACTAGAGGGGGTGGTGGCCCTCCTAGAACATTTTGCACTAGTGTATTTTTTATGCCTTTTTTGTGTAAAAAGCAATGTTTTGAAAACCGGGTCTCTAATCGACTCGGTCGAATCACTGGGTCACCGGGTTACCGGCTCAACCGGTTCAACCGCCGGGTCAACACGGTTTTCAAAAAGAATAAAAAATAATAATATTTGCAATGATACAAAAAATTATATATATAAATCATGAATATACCTTATGTTGAGCCTAAAGACGATTTACTAACAAATATAACAAGTAACAAATAAAATTACGTTGCAAATATATACAAAAAACTTGCTGTATTTGTAAAAAAACATGAAAAAACCAAAACCTGACCGGGTCTCGAGAACTGGGTTGACCCGGGTCACCTTAAACCCGGCGGGTCTAACCGGGTTTGGAAAATATGAAACCCGGTTTAATTTGACTCGTTTTTTTGACTGGAACCGGTTCAACCGGTTGACCTGGCGAAACATTGGTAAAAAGTATTGTAGTTTAGGCTTTGGCCCTCCTATTATACAAGTATTGCACTGATGGCTATCCCAAAATATTGGTTGAAGCTTCGCCACTCGTAAGGACACCGAGGTATGATCGGAATCAAGAGTCGGAGTAACACTCACGATGACTATTTAGAGTGTTTGTCTATTCTCAGGGAGATAATAAAAGGTTGTAGCTCAGTTAGCCTGAAGACCATTTCAAAGAAATTGTCTTTTATTTATATGGATGCAATTAAGGTTGCGTGCATCCCCTGAATGCGATATGAGGGTTTAGGATGGTCCACGTGGTGGACATCCGCGGGAGGATGGTCCACGTGGTTTAGGATGGTCTAACGCCTTTTGAAGTATCAACACTGAATACCAACCCTTTTCCTTTTCCATCATCCTTTGAAGGACCACTACTATCACCCTTACCACCTTTCTTGGTTTTTAGGACCACTTCCATTACCTTTACCACCTTTATTGGCCTTAGAAGGACCACTTCGATCACCCTTTAGACATTTCTTGGTCATTAATCCATTGCCATCACCCTTTGGACCTTTCTTGCTCTTAGAAGGACCACTGCCATCACCCTTGGAAGGAACTTTCTTGGTCTTAGGACAACTTCCACCACCAATCTTCCTTTTCTTTGGTGGTCGTATATCAAGTGGTTTTGGTCTTGTTGAATTTGTACATTTTCCCCTGCTATGATCTCTTTCCCAGCAATTTTGACAAGTTGTAGTTGGCCTACCCGCTCTGCTTACACGATGATCTCTCTATGTAAGATGTTTAATCCTTTTGGATCTAGGCCTTCTAGGTATTTTTTTTGGATAAAGAGTTTCCTCGGTAAATTTTATTACGCCAAAAAACAGTTAAGTACAAGGGATGAGGGTGAGTCCTACATCACCGCCCGTTACATGGGCAAACAACTTCCTTTAAGAAAGGAAAACAACTAGAAAGGACCTATAAAAGAAACAATAATACACGAAAACTATTTCTTCCTACGGCCCCTAACTGTAATCTCTAATTTATTACAAATAGCTTGGAGCTCTTCAGGAATATCATGACCTTCATACATATCATCATTTTATGGGTCGTATCCATAGTCACCATTTTTCGTAAGATTCCGTCCATTGCTCAAGCAAACTCTGTGTACCATAGCCATCCTTTTTAGCCAGAAATTTAGCCATGCCATTATCAACAGATGCAACCTCATCCTCGCTATCATAATCACACGAAGAAGCAACCTTTTCCAATGGTTTATCGTCATCGTCCACCAAAGTAACTTTTCCTTCAATAAACAGTTTTTCAATCTTATCAATTTTCTCAATAACAGAAGTAGTACTAGGACTACTAGCATCTATATTCCAGAATGAAGATCCACTAGAATTGGTCGCTTGACTAGCCAAATTTGAAGTTCCTCCATTTGTACCCAACTCCACATCATTTTTGACCGAGGTAAGTACATCAAAAGGGTTTGACTTACTTACCTTATATTTTTCTTCTTATTCACACTAGTGTTGGCAGTCGACTTTTTAGAAACAGGTTGATAAACTTATTTTGTTGGTTTAAATCCTATCTTCTGACCAACCGAAAAACCTTTAGAGGTTTGACTAGTCTTCTTTAAATTATTCATCTCGCCAGTACATATATTCTTGGGACATTCCTCCTGAGTATGGCTAAAAACCTTACAACAGGCACATCTAGGCGGTTTCCACTCATACTCAACACGAATATTACAAGTATAGTATGCTTCCCCACTAATTTTAGGCATAGCCGCCACAATGTTATCTCTCAACTCCACATCAGCTCGAAGTTCAATCATAGCTCTAGCATAGCTAGACCTGTTCCATGATTGCATGCATATATCAGACGTATAAGAGTCAAGCAGTTAAGCATTAGAGGAGTACCTAGTTTAGTAGCAATGACACTCAAACCATCCTCACTAAATGCTATAACAGGGACACCATTGAGTTTAACCCTAACTGGAATTGTACCAACATCTTCTTTCAATAGGTTCACATCCGGATGCTATTTCTTTAGAATGAGTGGATTCTTACAAATAAACCACGGACCATTTTCAAGCATTGTATTCAAACCCTCCATGGAACTGAATTGAAAGGAGAATAACCCTGTAGATGAGCTAAACATTGATTGAACAAGCCCATATTTACCCCAAGTGTTCCTAATATAGTTAGCAACAACAAAAGAGTCCACTCAATCTAAAGAAATGGCATCCGGATGTGAACCTATTGAAAGAAGATGTTGGTACTATTCTAGTTTGGGTTAAACTCCATGGTGTCCCTGTTACGGGTACATTGTTATTCCTTTTCCACATCCTTGAACCAGGCACTAGTTTAATGGTAAATTGGTATGCATCATACCACTCAGATTGGGTATACCATTATGTGTTTGCAATGCATATATGCTGCTACACTATGCACAAATGGTACTCCACTAAGTGTCTACAGTCTACAATCATAGGTTCTGCGAAGTTCCCCCATAAGCTTCATCTACCTCCCACTCGGATAAACCACCCACAATCTACATTCAAACAATTATAAGTTTAAGTTAATATTTGTTAATTTAAGACATATTACACTTTAGATAGTTTAACTTTAAAAGATTACACTTTAGACATGTCAAGTTATGACAATTTAAGTTTACATAGTTTAAGTTTAGACAGTTTAAGTTAAACTATAGACAGTTTAAGTTTAATAGATTACACTTTAGACATGTTAAGTTAAGACAATTTAAGTTTAGAAAGATTAAGTTTAGACATATTACCTTTGTTGTTGTTTTAATGCTTCAAGTTGTTTTCTTATTGAAAGGAAAATGGTGTCTTAACATGCAGATGCTAACTTGCTCATGACCCATGTTCTCTACATAAGGTAAATCCTTATGTCCTCAAGCATAGTAATTATAGGTTTCCCTCTTGCATTCAATATCCTATAGTTGAAACTCTCAAATATGCCATTCTCAAATGATGCAGAATAATTATTTGCTGCAAAGAAAGCTCTACACCAACTTGCAAGGTCCTTTTCCATTAAATGTTCTTTTTCCTATTAAAATGGATTACAAGGCTTCCTTGACAAGATGTTGGGAGTTTCCTCCTAGTATTCTTTCCCCACTCCTCATATTTACCCAAAAAAATCTCTATAAAGCCACCCCCCCTCACAGTCCACCTTTTTTTTGAAGCTAAGAATAGAGTGGTGGTCTTGTGTATGTTTCTAAAGGCAGCGCCATCGGTGGCTGCTATTTATTAAAGCGGTGAGGCGGTGTTTCGTTTGGTCGGTTAATGAGTTTGGACCCTCCACGTTACCGAAAAAATGGACCCCAGGTTTTCGGGTACTTTCGGACTCTAGGCGAGGTGGGCGTGAGAAGAGACGCGAAAAAAGAAAGAAAAGGATTGTGTTGTGATTACTACAGGCAGAGCAGCAAGAGTGAGTGGTTGTGGGTGAGGGTTTTTTATATATATTTGATTAATAATTAAACAAAAAATATTATTTTTTAAATAACGAATTATTACATGTAAGGATCAGTGGGTTTTACTTCACTTGGTTATTATGTAGGAAAACTTTTACGGGGGGTTTATACTCAATATTATAACACTAAATAATAAGGATTTCATATTTTGTGCTTGTGCCTAAAGCCAACACTTATAATATAATAACCGTAACGGCTTTATGCCTTAGCGCTTAAGGCGTGCGGACTTGGACAAGTGCCACGCCCACGCCACATCCGATTTCAGAAATTTTTTAAACACCTTGATTACTGGAGCAAACGTCTGTGTAGACGCTTTGGTAAACCAAGTCTTCACGCTTCCAAAAGACTCTTTTAAAAACCTTACATGAGATTTTTTTATTGGCAAATGCTTGCTGTTCTTATCGTGGAAATGGTTTGTTCAAAAACGAAAATCATAGCTAAAGAAAGAGTAGCGGGCGGTGAATGAACCAGGACTTTCTTATTTATCCTTTTATGTTCTCAAAACTATGAGGGTTTTTTGTAGACTTGGGGAAACATAGACGATGAGAGGGAGCTGACCATATTGAAATGATCCATGGAATCCCTATTTTTCTAAATAAACAGTCACCCCTCTTGTGTGCACGTTTAATGAAGGATATGTCTCGTTGTCCCGGTTTAGGTGTGAGTTCATGAGTTGTCCCGTTGACGTTTTTGTTATCCATCAGATGGTTAACTCTTGGTGCCCACTCGCCACAACAAATCTGGTAGGGTCCCCAATGGTGCAACTAAACTTCATATAAGATCCATAGCTGTGTTGTGACAATTAGGGGGGGTGGTCGTGTTTTAGTAGGAGCATTTATGCAATCAATTTTTATAGATTATTGATGTTGTTAATGGTTTTGCGATAATCTCGTTATGGTTTGTTGTTCCTAAACCTTGAAGGACCATCTCATTGTTAGTACGTGCTTACTGCTTAATATATGTTCACCTCTATTTGATGATAGTCAAAAGACCTAAACGAGAGGTGGGACTGTAATCCGGATGGATAAGAACTCCAGGGCTTGATGTGACGGCCTTATTTATTTGTAACGTAGATAGTGAAAAAAAAAAGACCTCGGTTGGGGTGGTGGGACATGGTTGGGGTTCTTGGTTATAAGTAATAAAGGCACTAAAAAAACTTTTTAAACCGGGTTTTTCCTTGGGGTCTTCGGGTGAATTGAAACAAACATGTAACATTCCGAAATAATCGGGTCATTTGCTTAACTATATAATTACACTATTTATTTTTATTTTTTCCAGTACGCATCTCCAATTTTTAATTTTAATGGTTTTAAGCTAAAATCGTAGTAGTCTAGAAAATGATCATACCATGTTATAAAGAGCATTTTTAAACAATTAACTGTATACATTCAAGCAAGTGGTTATATGATTATTCATGAGGTAATTAATAACTTTGTTCAATTTAAATTATATTGGGCTATACGTTACAAGCTTACGTTTTAATAAAATACGTTTAGGCATACCCGGGCAGGGGAAGTTCTAAAAACCCTAACAACGGCTAAACAAATACCCACATTTTATACCCCAAACTCAAAACTAACACAAAATAACATCAATATATACACATAATGTCTGAAATCATATGAGGATGGAAACCAAAAGACTTTTCAAGTTTAAATAATATCTAGATATTATAAATATTTATGAACTAAACTCTTAACTTTTATAATCCTTGCCTTGTTTACCTAACATAGGGTTAGAAAATAACTTGGTTAGGTTAGTTTAGCAGATTAGATATTTTTACTATAAATATCATGCATGCACTCTTTATATTTATTCCATATAACCCAAAACAACAAAAACTCTCCTTGCTTTCTCTCTATTCGAGCTTCACCACGGCTCTCAAAAACCCTTGCCAAAAAAAATCCCATACATTGATTTTTTTTCTAAGATTATACAAACCCTTACCCAACATACCTTAAGGTATTTAAGGTGGTTACAAGCCTTGGTCACCATTTGCAAGTATAACGAAAAAAAGTTAAAGGCTTTAGGGTTTTGGAAACTAATCAGGGGTTTATAAGCTTTTAAAGCTTGGTATTTGAATTCTATCAGGAGTTTTAAACTATGTCACATCCTTATACATCTCACTAAGGTTTTCCTAATTCCTTTATAATATTATTTCTTATGATTTTAAGTATTACTGTTAAAACTAGCAAAATCATCCATAATGACCTTTTTTTGTACTATGTAAAAAGAGATTTTATTTGGTTTATCAATTTATACCTTATTATTATGTCATATGGTCCTATATATCATGGAAAAAAGTAAAAATAAAAGTATGTTTACCTATGGATATTAAGTAACAAACATGTTTAGGTTTAAATTAGGGTTTTATAATGGTTTCCTTAAACTTCACATGTGAAATAATGAACGTACCAAAGGGCTTTTAAGAAAGTTCCAATGAAATTGACAAAGGATAGGGATGATATTGAAACCTTTATTTTAAGTACCCACATATGTATTAAATATGTCTTTATTAAAGAAAATTTTTATAGTAGTAAACTTCCTAAGTTAATAATACATACACAACATAGTTTTTTATAAAGTTATACACTTATATACATAGGGGCTGTTTAACTTCGAATAATCTTAGGCAGTAGCTTTTGATTACTTTTAGAGTTATAATACGCGCCCATGACGATTCATTATGATACGCAATTTCGAAAAAAAAAAATAAAAAAAAAAAGAAAAAACCGATCTTTAACGAAAAAGATACGGTTTTAATTTTAAAAACGAGGGTATCATACGGGGTGTGGTTTACGAATACAAATACTTTTATAAAACTATTTTTATAGAAGTTTTCATCATGGCCAGTATGTATGTTTGAGTTTCAAAACACCTAACATATGATTATAATTTTGATTTACGAGATCGATACACGTAAGAACTCGATCAAAACGGAACTAAACCGCGGGGGTAAATTCCGACATTTCGATAATTTAAAGTTTATAAAAGTATCTTTATAAACTAGTCATGAACAGTTAAAAAAGCAATATTCTCAGTGGGATTTTTATCTTTATAAATATATACCTCTTTTAATAACAAAAACGTTACTCGAAGGAATCATAAAATCGGGATTAAATACGAATAAAGTTATTACGATATCTTTTTCAAGTTTCGCTAATTAAAGCTTAATAACGAGTAATTACTGGTCATGGAACGTAATTTACTATTCATCACAGAATCTTTTAACAACTTGAAAATGTATATTTTGAATTCGCTCCGTCTTACAACGAAGAGTTGGACGGTAAGAAACGCGAAAAGCAAGGGCCTTGAAACGACCAACATTTAGGTCATTTTTACGGAAGGAAGGATATTTATAAACGTTTTCACTTTTAAATATTTTTTATACTAAAAACATTAGTCGGTGATTATGCTATATAGAGTATTGAGTGGTTATCTAAGTGCTATATTAACTAGGGAATTTCATAATGCGTCCTCTACGGATGGGTATCGCCGAAAGTTAGGTTGGGATTTACGATTTTAAAAGTATCCGAACTCCTCGAACGTCATTGTCTTGACCTCTTTAATTATGATAGCGCCCAGAACGATAGTACGATTGTAAAAACTATAAGATTATATTCAATGTTATAAATTTGACGTACTCGGTCGTACTTATACGACTTACTTTACATAGGTTGCATCAACCGTTTTTGACGTCGTGAACATTTTATTCGTGATTTATGGACTATCTGTACTCAAGGTGAGTTCATAGGCCACTTTTTACTATTACATAGTAATACCCACTCTACGGGTTGAATTACAGTGCTTGTTTTACTATTGGACAAGTGTTGTTTTTCTAAAGTGTTTTCAAAGTGTTTTAATAAACTGTATGCTATCCAGATTACTGTATGAATATATATTGCCTACGTTACACTATTGCATTACAGTCCCTCATATTCATGAACGTCAATTGCTATTGTTAAAGTGAGCGCGTCTATTAAGAGGTTGTGGATAGAATTTCGGGACTGACAAACCCCACCTAGAATTTCCCTGGTCCAATGTTGACCATGGTGTATTTAACATTGAAGAATACTTTTTAGGTTGTTGGCACGCAACCTCTACATTGGGGCTTGGGGCACAAACTAGTTAAGGCTTCGGGTTCATGAGCTTAGTGCAATAATAAACGTTTTGGACTACTAAATGTGTTTTAGAGTCTATTATTACATCGATCTTGTGGTCCACCAATTTACCAACAAACCTATGATTTCACTCAACCTTTGTGTTGACTTTTAGCATGTAAATTTCAGGTCCTAGGGTATGAAGACTGAAGGGGAGCCGTGGCGGATATCAATGAAGATGGATTCTGTGTTTTATCTAAATTATATGCAACTTTTGTCTTTCATAAAACTTAAGTCATCTTTTGAGATTTTGTTTAAATGTATGTTGGATGTTTATGACATCAAAAAACTTATGGGACCTAATGTATTAACTCTGATATTTTGCTATAAATGAAATATTATCTTAAAACGTCCATTCTTGGTCATTTCCTATATCTTGTTTGTTGTACTTGAAGTAGCACCCCAATGTTACTATTCCGCTGCTACCTGATTTTTGGGTGTGTTACACAAAAAACTCAATATCGCCCTAAAGTAAATCAATCGGATGAAGGGGTGAGCCCTAAGACGGCTTCTTCTATTGGTGAAAGAAATGTCTCAACATCAGGTAACTCTTCAATGAAGACAAATATGACGAATGCTCCAACATCAGGTAATGGTATTTTTTCCTTTAGTAACTCGTTTGAGGCTTTAAATATTGATGACCCGGTTACCGTGTAAGTAAAATAGAGTAATAAGGCTTCTACGTCTAGTGTGCAAGAGGAAGGGAAAAGTTCTACCAATTTAGTAGAAAAGATTAATATGTTTGAAAAACAACTGATGGAGGGGAAATGTTTGCTTGTGGATGATGATGATAAACCTCTGAAAAAGGTTGATTATTTCGGTGATCATGGCAGTGAGGATGAAGTTGAACGTGTTGATAATGAAATGGCAAGTTCTCTGGCTTCAAAACCTTCGGGGGTTGGATATGGTACTAAGAGCTTGTTGGAACAATGGAGGGAAACATATGGGAGTGCTGAATACGATTACGACCCATACGATGATGATATGTATGAAGGTTAAGAAATTCCTAACAATATTCAATCTATATGCGATAATTTGGATATCAAGGTTCGAGGTCGAACAAAAAAAAACAGATTACTTGATGTTATTGAGTCAATTGTAGTCTAGTCGTTATATGTACATTCCTTAAGAAAGTAGGTTGCCTATGTAACGGGATGAGATGTGGGATACACCCACATCCATTAAACTGAATCATTTTTTGGAGTAATAAATTTACTAAGGAAACCCTTTACCTAAAAATAACATACAAAAATAAAGACATAGACAGAAATATACATGAGATTAACATACAACGGAAATGAAATGTTGTGAATACCTTGTGTCCATCTGAAATGATGGTAGCACCATCTCCATCATCTAAATCTAAATCATCACTAAACTAAGATTTAAACCATGCCCAGTTGTTCTTGTTCTTTACACCCACTACTTCCCATACCACGGGAAACATTTGGTTATTTTTAGCCCATCCCATGACAGTTAAAAGCTCTCATTTGCATGTATGTGTAAGAAAGCACTTATCAATCCTAATCACTATTCTATAGCCTGCTCTTCACCCATACTTTAGACCTTTAAAACACACAATGAACCTTTTAAAGTTTACACACCCATCCTCATGTTCATCTATATCCAGATGGCATATAGACCCTAAATTAGACTCTAGAACAACTTGCCTATACTCCCACAACTTACTGTAATGTTCTATTAACCAACCCTCATGGTCAAACATTACACACTGTTTGGCTCTCTTGCACTGACCCACACTAACATCTATCATGATTTTCTTTCTTATATCATTATGTATATACCTAATGGTTAAATGGATTGTTTATGATCATTTTTGCATAATGACTAGCAATCCATTTATATGTAACCAATGACCCCATGTTATAGTTCCTAGAACACTTGTGATAAGGGTAAAGAGATTTGATCTGAAATGATTTCTCTAAACTCATCCATAAAGCCCACATTCTGAAAGTGCAATAGTGATTGGTAGGTGTATTTTTATGTCTATTCTTAATTCTATTTCTCTAGTCCATTTAGTAGGTGTATTGGTAGACTCTGGTTCTTTTTCAGCACCCTTAGTAGGTGTCTTCTCAACATATTTGCCCTTACTTTAAACATGTGTCTTCTCAACAGATTTGCCCTTACCTTTATCCTTAGTAGGTGTCTTACAAGCACCCTCCTCAGTTGCATTAGCATATGTGATACTACACATCACAACAGGTGCCTTCTTTAACTTTCTTTTACTAGCACATATACTTACATCAATATCCCTCCTGTAATAAACCAATAAACACCTAAAGTCATTTGCAATATACCACATTTGATAACCATTGGCAACTCCATAGTTAGCCAATGATTGTTTCAGTTGTAGGGTTTCTCGTATTTCATGCCAAGAATTGGTTTTTGCTCATTCCATGGTGTTGTTGGACTAAAAGTAGGATAACTAATGCCAAATTTGTCCGTGTACTTCATATTCACTATATTCTTATATGGGTCAACATAAGTACCTTATAAAGGTGGGTTTGGGTCATCTAAAGTACCAATAAAGTTTCCATTACCTACTAATTTGTTTAGAAAAGGATCATCAATGCTTAAACTTTTTATTATTACATTATATTCACCCTTAATTTGAACATCAATTGGGACTGTCACACACTTCTCATCTAAACTAACATAAACATCAACTAAAGGTGCATCAGGCAATGGTGCATGATCATCTGTAACCATATTCATTACATCATACCCATAGTGTTCTGCATACAAGTCTATCTTCAAGCCATTTTAGTAACCTGGTGTCATGAAGTCATCTATATCAGTGTCACTTTTATTTCTGTTATACCTCTAGACAATGTAGTTCCAGGTTTGGCATAATAATATATTTTAGGACTACCATTTACAAACCTATCTATTATTTCTCTTAGTTGACTAATACTCATACCTTCAATGTTGATGTCTTTTATAACCGTTGTTTCACCTTGTACATACTTCAAAGGGTTTTGGACGAAAACACCAGTATGGTGGAGAGTAATTGTAAATCTCCTCATACTTGTGAAAAAAACGTCCAACCTAAAAGTTAGGATTTCACAATAATGTTAGAATTGTAAATTTAACTGTTAACAAGAAACAATTGATGTTATAATAACGCTTTTAAAAACATACCTTTAATGATTAGGTTCAATTTTGGGTGGATCTACACGAATTTTACAGTTGGCGTTTTAGGGTTTCATTGAGTACAACATGACTTGTGCGATTGTTTAAGGGTATGTTTGGCAAAAGTAACTGTTGCTGAAACTGGAGATGTAGTTGTAGATGGAGATGGAGAAGGAGATTATGAAAAGAGATTATTTTTATAAGCTACATGAAGTAGCATTTGATTTTCAGAGATTATGAAAGATTATTTTTTTTTAATCTCTTATGAATTTGTCTGCCAAACGAAGATTATATTATAAATAGCTTATTTTTTCAAAAAATAATCATAATCTCTTTATAATCTTGTATACCAAACATAGCCTAAGTGTTTGAATGTGTTTATGTCAACTGCATGATGTTTTTATATACCATAATTTGACAGATAAGCATGTTCAACTCATTAAATAATTTTCACATATTCAAAATAAAATAATTAAAATTGATTAAAACTTATTGTGACCGGCAACCTGCTAAGCAAGTGACATTATGTATTACATTGGTACAAAACTTCAATGCTGCATGTTGTTACTTAGTTAGACATGTTTAGCATTTTTTACTTTTACCTTAAATATATCTCAACATAGTTTACAATAAAAGCACATTTGGTTGAGAGAATTTTAAAGATTAAAAATGAATCAAATAATAGAAATTCAGATGAATGAAATTGATTGAGAAATTTTATTAAATTTCACTGTTTGCTTGCGCCAAATAGTTAAAATAAAAAAATAATCGGGAAAATCTTTTTTTTTTCTTTACAAAATATCTAAATAAAAAAGGATTATACGGTGACAATGTCAACAAAAAAGATTAAAGATATTTTAAGCACCATATGATGCATGTAATTTGTTTGCATAAATATTTATTAACAAAATTTATCTAAAGAAAATTATAATTGGAGCGGTTACAACGAAAACAATAAAAATCTAAACAAAAAAACCTTTTTTCAAAAAAAATCCATTTCTCCAATTTATCAATAAAATAGTGAAAATGAAGCTACTCAAATTACACTACTTATTTCTCTCTATTTTTGTACCAGCTCCTTTTTAATTCTCCACTTCTTTATTTTCCTCTATCGAACAAGAGAAATTAGTCAAATTCCATTTCTCTTATTTATTTTTTTCCTACCAAACACACCGTAAGTAGATTCTACTGACGAAGAGATTAACATATCAATGATATTTTAGTGGAAGTAGATATTAAACATGCAAGATTACGTTCATGTCCAAAAAAATAATACTTACAGAGTTTGATTCTTTACAGAAGTATACAAGTATACTTCAATAGTAACGGAAGGTCATTTTGGGCCATGCCGTCTATTAAAACACATTATAGTCGGAAAATGGGCGTTTCAAATTCATGATCATATTCTAATGTTGATGGAATAAATGCAAGCTCACTAGTTTCACTTTTTGAGGAGCTCTTAGTGATTTGACTTCCTTCACAAATTATTTTCTTTTGGTTATGGATTTGCTTATTTATACACTGATTAACCTTATCAAATTATCTAGCCATTTTTAAGTGACAAACTTTTCTTTACTAAGTTCATCTCTTAGGTTTTGATTCTCTTTTAGAATCCCAGTATTTTAAAGTTGAACAATAAGGGCAATCAACTTAGCTCGTTAAACACTAACAGTTCATCCTTACATGCATTTAATTCATATGCAAGTTTATTAAAATTTGGAAATAAATCGAGCCTTTGTTCTTCAATAAATTTAAGATCAACAACTATATAATCAAGATAGTTTTTCCAATCATAATTATCATCCATGGATATGAGAATGTTTACCTTTCTTATGGTGATGTTGACCATTCACCATTCCTAGCATGTTCCTTTCCAACAACTAGCTTTTCATCATCAGATAAAGCCATCAACACTTTGAAGTCAACCATCTCTTCATCACCAAAGGTGCCTTCCTCTTCATCACAGTTATATGTTTTAGCAACAAGACCTTTATTTTTGGATTGTGAAGTTTTTAAGGGTTGGGGGCTTGATGCACTAGGTTCAAGAAGTGCAGTTTTGGCTCAGCTTTTCTATACTCTACACTATAGTCTTTTTTAACCTTTGGTTCACTTTTACTATTTTAAAAAGTTTGATCTGAGGCAATAAGTTTTGGCTGAAACTTTGAGGTGTCTCAGGATTGGTATGAGGGCGATGATGATTTTGAAGAACAATGACAAGGTTTTTCACATTTGAAACATTTAGATTTTTCAAAAGATTTAGTTCTATTGATCCTTAATGAATTTCTTTTAATAAACCTTTTGGAGTTAGCAAGTTATGGTACTTTTGCGGCATTAAATACTTTAATACTTGGTACACATCCAAACATTCTTTAAGGTACGATGCTGAAAACTGTTTACCTTTTATACCAACTTTAGTACTATGTTGACTTAGGTTTTGATGAGTGATTTTCACTTATATTTCTAAGATAATTCCCGCTTATACTTGAGAGACTTGGATATTTATCCAAGCTCAGGATTATTTATGTAACACTCTCATTTTTGACATATAGCAGCGGAAGCTAATCTGGGGTATTACTTCATGGATCAACAGACATAATCATAGAAAACGACTC
>BQNB010030996.1:3683-27662 GCA_026074375.1 Tanacetum coccineum
TAGGGACTTAGACCCAATAGTAAATCAGTAAATGTACTTGTGTTCAACTGTTAAAAATAAGCAATGTCCTCACCCCAAAAGATGATTTAAAACAGTAAAGTAAGGGCTATGAAAACTCACCTTGTCGGTTAATCGTCTGAGATTGGAAATGGATTAAGGCACGTCAAATAATGACTCAGTCAAACACCTAAGTAATTACAATAAATCTGAGTATTCATTCTAAGACTTAATATATAAAATGATTTATGCAAATGGTCAGAAGGCGTGGTCGTTTATGAGCTAACGTTTTATGTTTTCAAAGTGTTGATTAAACCGTTGGCTCTAGTGACGACTTTACAATTATAGGTATCTATACAGGAAATTATACTGTTACGCGTCGTAATTTATATTTACGAGTTCATGTGATCTAAAGAAAATGTAAACGCTATTTGTAAGTAATATAACTATTATTTAACCAATTTTTGGTCTAATAATTATGTTTTCTCGCTTTTTACCTACTTCGTCGTCACTTACTTCGTTGCAGTCCTTGTGTGAGAAGTTAATTAATTTTTATAAAGATTATTTACTTATATTTAATATTCTTATGTTTCATGGTTTACGATTTAAGTCATATGGCTTTTAAAAATCATGATTTAAACTCAATAAGTTTTGAAACTATTTTTAGTGTTAACTAAAAATTTGTGAGCTGGGGTAAAACTCTCTTATCGTTTAAGTTTCGTTTCCATTGTTAATAATTTTAAAGCATCGTAAATTATCGTTTCTAGCTTATGCTCGTTAAAATAAATATACTTGTTAAAATAAATATACTTGTTACAATAACCGTACTTGTTAAAATAAATATACTCGTTAAAATAACTATACTTGTTATCAAGTTGTCAACCCATTTGGAGATCGAATCGAAAGTTCGATAGCTACGCAGGTAATTTTATCTACATATCAGAATGTATAATTAAATAGTATAGATATCTCTATGTTCAACTGCTAAAAATGAATCTTTTTATTTCTTACAACTCCACAGTGACTACATTATAATAATTTTGTTCTCTCATCTTCTTTGCATTCTTTTTGGCTGAACCATGAGCACAAACAGTGAGTTGTAAACTCACTCTTTTTGTTTCTTCCCATGCAACAAAAGCACCCATATGTATATATATTAGTTTTCTTCCTATTCTTGCATGTTTACATCTTATTCAGTTAGCAACAACACGGGTCTATTTTAGACACAAGGACGTTCGGTGTGTGGAGCAACTCAACAGCAGATGTTGCGTTCCTTTCTCTTTGTTGCGCAAAAGTCACGACAAGGAAGTGGCTTGTTGTGAAACACATTGTTTTGACAGTGGGAGAGGCCCCCTTGCGTCGCGCTTAAACACAATGGGGTAGTCCCATTGGTCATGCGTTTACGAGGATTAGGTGTGAACCAACGAGCATGGTTTGCTCGACATTCATTAAAATCTGTGGGGCACCAACGACGAGTAAATGACTCGTTGTGGTTTATCTGGTGACATTTGGTCATGCCCCTATTACACATTGAGGTCACGACATGAGAAACTTTATGAAATTTCATGTGTAGTGCGTGTCCATCCCTATTGAGCCAACGTAATATATTACGTGTATATTTTTAAGATTTGCATAAGAAGATTTCCTGGTTCGTTACCGGCCCTTAGGAACGATGAGTTGTTTACTAGTTTTTCCATACGTCATTATTTTATGTATGACACGACCCAAACCCTTGTATGCGTATGCACATATTAACCACGCATTGTTTACATGTCATGTACAGGTAATGCGAGGCACAGGTACGTTAAAGCTATAATATAGTGGTCATATTAATGAAAGATGCTAGCCACAGAGACGACTTTACCGAGGTTTAAAGTTTGGACTCTCGATCGATGAGAAAGGTGGTGATGAGGAAGGGTTCGATCCTCCTTGGGATTCGACTTGTCTAACGGATGTTAGTTACAATTCAATGAAAACCCTACTCGAACCTCACTTACTTACTACTTGCTTTGTGAATGATTTTGTGCCAAGCGAAGAGTGCATGAAACCCTTTTTATACTAGTATCTATTTCCTCATTACTGATACTTTTCAAATTGCATGAAAGTTGATATTATTTTCATTTACTATTGAGGAATCTAGTAATGATGGTGTTTTTATAAGACTATTTGTCATCATGGCACTATTTGGTAAAAGACTATTTGGTAATTGGATTAGTATTATAGTATGTG
Source organism: Tanacetum coccineum (assembly GCA_026074375.1). NCBI lineage: Eukaryota > Viridiplantae > Streptophyta > Magnoliopsida > Asterales > Asteraceae > Tanacetum > Tanacetum coccineum. Next base: position 5,910 of record BQNB010030996.1, read on the forward strand.
GATGATGGAAGAGTTACGAGTGATGAGATATATCAAATTTTGAATCTTTGCTCAGGTGTTGACCCTACCTATTATGCGTTGAGTCAAATAGGGCGCCTTTTGCACATGAACCTCTTGAAGATTATCGTGAGTGTGAAATGATGGTTCATTATTATGGTCATAACTTATATATCTATGTATGTAAACGTGCACACATATACATATATGTTCATATTCATATATTTTCTTTTAGGTTAGTTTGTAGATTGACATGACTCGTAACTTGCTATGTTACGTCTTGAGATGGGTGGCATAACAAGATGAAATCTTTACAAGGAAATCTTGGATATCGACATGCACATGTTTATTTATCCAAGTCTAGATGGTTTCATGAAAATAATGTAGACAAAATGACTTCGTTTCCCCGAATGTGAAATAAATATGGTTTTATTGTTACGAGTTCTAAAATATCCTTTTAGACACAAAAGCGATAATGGTAATATTTACGTGCTATTTAGATTTCCATGATAAAAATAGTGTACTGACGATCATAAGATAGCTTTTCGTTGAAATTAACGGTAGACTTGCAACTTGCAGGAACGTGGATTTTTTTAAGCAGGGAGAAATCCTTTTTTTTTCTTACGGGGTTTCACACCCTTTCAACATCGACTTAATGCCATAGAATTTGGCAGATTCAACGTCATAATTAGTATGGATTGGTTGGCGAGATACCAGGCCATCATTTTTGTGACGAAAAGATCGTTCGTGTTCCATTCGGAAACGAAACGTTGATTATTCGTAGTAACGGAAGCAACCGCGCAAACTAGTCCCGACTGAACATCATCTTGTGCACTAAAGCACAGAAGCACATGCTAAAAGGATGTCAGGCCTTTTTGGCACATGTTACTACAAAGGAGACTGAAGACAAGTTGAAGAAAAATGACTTGAGGATGTACTGATAGTTTGAGATTTTCCTGAAGTATTCCCAGAGGACTTGTAGGGTCTCCCTCTGACTCGACAAGTGGAATTTCAAATCGATTAGATACCCGGTGCCGCACGTGTAGCACGGGCACCTTATCGATTGACGCCTTCTGAAATGAAAGAGTTGTCGGAACAACTGAAAGAGCTGTCCGACAAAGGCTTTATAAGACCCCGTTCCTCACCTTGGGGAGCCCTGGTCCTATTTGTCAAGAAGAAGGATGGATAATTCCGGATGTGCATTGATTACCGGGAATTGAATAAGCTAACGATGAAGAACCGTTATCCACTTCCAAGAATTGATGATTTATTTGATCAGCTTCAAGGGTCGAGTGTCTACTCGAAGATCGACCTAAGGTCAGGTTATCACCAACTGAGGGTTCAAGAAGAAGACATTCCGAAGACCGCCTTTAGAACTCGTTACGACCATTATGAATTTCAAGTTATGCCATTTGGTTTGACAAATAACGAACACCTGTCGCCTTTCATGGACCTTTATGAATGGTGTGTGCAAGATATTTGGATGAAATTCATAATTTTCTTTATTAGATGATCTTCTGATATATTCGAAGAACAAGCAAGAACACGAAGAGCACCTTAAGTTAATCTTAGAGTTGCTTAAGAAAGAGGAGTTGTATGCCAAATTTTCCAAGTGTGAATTTTGGATTCCTAAAGTACAGTTCCTCGGTCACGTGATTGATAGCCAGGGTATTCACGTAGACCCTGCCAAGATCGAATCCATTAAAGATTGGGCATCTCCTAAGTCACCAACAGAGATTCGTCAATTTTTAGGTCTTGCTGGGTATTATCGAAGATTCATCGAAGGATTTTCAAAGATTGCCAACAATGACCAGCTCACTCCGAGAAGGTCATGTTTGAGTTGGTGACAAACAATAACTAGCGTTCCAATGTTACACCAATCAAGCAGAAGTTGTGTAGTGCACCAATTCTGGCTTTACCTGAAGGAAGCAAAGATTTTATCGTATACTGTGATGCTTCGATCAAAGGTTTGGGCGCTGTGTTGATGCAAAGAGAGAAGGTGATTGCTTATGCATCACGCCAGCTAAAAATTCATGAGAAGAACTATACGACTCATGATTTGGAACAAAAAAAACCTTGGGGGGGGATAGTGTGTGTTTCTCTGAAAACTTTGGAGACACTCTTTATTCGAAACCAAGGAGTGTTAAAACGGTGTTCACGGATCATAAGGAGTCTACAACACTTCTTAATCATAATGGAAGCTGAATATGAGACAGCGTCGTTGGTTGATATTTACTTAGTTATTACAATTGCGAGATTCGTTATCACCCATGGAAAGTAAATGTTGTCGCTGACGCCTTGAGCAGGAAGGAACAAGAGCCACCATTAAGGGTTCGAGCCTTAGTCATGACTATAGGTTTGAATCTTCCCAAACCAATTTTGGATGCTTAAACTGAAGCACGAAAACTAAGGAACATCAAGAACCAAGATGTTAGAGGTATGTTGGTTGAAAATTCTAAAGATCTGGAGAAATTTAGAACGTAAAAGTTGGAACCCCGTGCGGATGGAACTCTATGTTTCAATGGCAGGAGTTGGTTACCATGTTATGGTGATTTGAGGACTGTAATCATGCACAAGTCCCACACGTCAAAATACTCTATTCATCCGGGTTCTGATAAGATGTACCAAGACATGAGAGCTATATTGAGTGGCCCAATTGAAGGCAAAACATCGCACCAATGTTAGCAAATGTCTGACGTATCTAGGTCACGCAGAACATCAAAGGCCATCAGGGATTGTGGTACAAACCTGATGTACCTCATGAAGTGGACTACATTCATATGGATTTTGTCACAAATCTTCCTAGGTCGTCACAAGGTTACGACACCATTTGGGTGATTGTTGACCAACTCACTAAGTCCGCAATCTTTATACCAATGAGAGAGACTGATCCGATGGATAGACTTGCAAGAATGTACCTAAAGGAGGTGGTCCAAGGCAATGGATACCTATCTCGATTATTTGTGATCGTGACCCTAGGTTCGCATCAAATTTCTGGTGGTCACTTCAGTTATGCTTTAGGTACTAGTTTGGATATGAGCACTGCGTACCATCCATAAACCGCGGGCAAAGCGAGAGGACTATTTCAAATCTCGAGGATATGTCGTGCATGTGGCAATCAATTTGGAAAGGGTTGGGTTACCATTTTCCATTAGCTTCAGAGGTTCTATATAACAATAGCTATCACTGCTAGCCTCAAGCCGCACATTTGAAGCACTTTTACGATCGAAAGTGTCGTTCACCGTTTGTTGGGCTGGGTTAGAGAAGTTAACTCACTAGTCCAGATAAATAGTGCAACTGAGAGAATCGTCCAAATCAAGCAAAGGATGCAAGCCGCTCGTGATCGACAGAAGAGTTACGCCGATCTGAAGCGTAAACCGATGGAATTCCAAGTCGGGGATAAAGTTATGCTTAAAGTTTCGCCTTGGAAAGGGGTCGTACGTTTTGGCAAATGGGGGAAGTTAAACCCCAGGTATGTTGGACCTTTCAAGGTGTTAGGAAAGGTTGGAGAGGTTGCTTACAAACTCGAGCTTCCAGAAGAGCTAAGTAGGGTTCACAATACATTTCATGTATCAAATTTGAAAAAGTGCTATGCCGACGAACCGTTAGCCGTTCCGTTGGATGGACTTCATTTCGATGACAAGCTTCAGTTTGTTGAGGAACCCGTTGAAATCATGGACCGTGAAGTTAAACGGTTGAAGCGAAGCCGCATTCCACTAGTCAAGGTTCGATGGAACTCCAAGAGAGGTCCTGAGTTCACGTGGGAACGTGAAGACCAATTCAAGAAGAAATACCCACACCTCTTCACCAAGACCGCACCGTCGTCAAGTGCTGCATCGTAAGCCTTGAGGACAAGGCTCGTTTAACGGGGGAAGTCTATAACACCCTGTGTTTTCAAGTCATTGACGACGACGATAAATCTACTATGTATCTTTTGTATTGTACGCGTTTGTTTTAAATCGTAAACGTTAAGCTAAATCGCGTAGGCTAAAAATTAGCGTTCAATGTAAACGGGCATCAAACAATTAAATGTTTACATCAAGCAAGGGTTAAGTAATTATTTTGAGGATAATTATTAACTTTGTTCATTTTATTTTTATTGGTTGCGTAAAGTGTTTACGTTTCGCGATAAATTGCATTTAGGCATACCCGGAACCACCAAAACTTTTCTACGCTTCAACAAATACCCACATTTATACCCAATACATAAAATTTACTCAAAAACATCACATATATCTATATTAGGCCGGATATGATTCAAAATATACAAAGAAAGAAATATCACCAAAAATCATCAACTTGTAATTGTACAACACTACACCATTAAACCTAGCTTTTTCTTGTTTCTTTGACCAAAGACCAAGACCAAAGACCCCTTAAGACCCTCAATATGTCTCCTTGACTAGTCCTACTTACACCTTACTTCATTGCAAGAGATAACACATAACAGAGCTATTTCCATAGTGTGAAAAAAACCAAAACTCCTCCCTTATTTGCTTAATACCCCACGGCTCAAAAAACACCCTGTTAACTAAGCCATACAAATTTTTTTACAACATATACAAGTAATCACACATCCTTCCTAAGATATACTAAGGTATTTTCAAGCCTTGGTTAACCATTTACAAGTGTTGAAGCAAAGAAAGGAAGATTAGGGTTTCTAGTTGGATTAGGGTTTTGAAAGCTTGTAAGCTTGGGTTTAAAGTCTAAACAAGGGTTTAGTCACATCATTTCTCATCATAATACTCATCATAAGGTTATACTAACACAACTTAAACTTTCATTTATGATTATCTGTATTTAATGATGTTTTACATAGCAAAATCACCAGTTAGGACTTTTAAACAGTATAAAAGAGTTCTTACTTGTAATCCATGGAATTGTTACAACTTACATATGAATTTGTTGTTAAATATCATGATAAAATGGACTTAGAAGTTTGTACCAAGTTGGGTTAAAGCATAAAAAAGTTGGATATAAATTAGTTTTAAAGCTTTCTTAATAAGTTTTCAAGTAAAAGTGTGGTAAAGAACGTGTTAATCATGCTTCATTGGCCCGCCCCACCCTTTTTATTCAATGTATAGGGATGCTAAAATGATGATAGAAAGAAAGTATAAGTGATTACACTCTTTTAAGTAACAAAATTGCCAAGTATAATCTTGTAGTTAAAAGTATACTTAAGGAAAGTTTAGGTTTTCATGTAATATTAATGACTTGTTAATCTTGGACAATTGGATAAATTTTGGACTTATGGATTTTATTATCTATATGACTTATGATATAAAGTGATGTGGAAGACTTGTGGTAAATTACTAAATAAAAAAGTATATAAAACTAACTATATAAACAAGTATACACATTGATGTCAAAGGGGCTGTTTTGATTCATGTATGATGACAGCCACTTTATGATTTAGAAAGATAGTACACTTTACGACGATTCCAAAAAGGTAAGAAACTCGAAAAACGGATTAATAACAAAAAAGATACGATAAAAACACGATTTATGTTAATACCGGATCTATAAGACAAACTTTATAAAAGCAAGTTATAAAATACTTCTAAAACAAAAAGTTTAGTATTTTTCACAGATTGTACATATTTTTAGGATTCCAAAATGATAAGAATCGTAATTTTTCAATTAATAACGAAAGAGTTATGAATTTCGCGAGTTTACGACAATAAATACTTTCATAAAACTATTTTAATAAAAGTTACTATTCATGACTGAAACTTTTATTTTTATGAACCTCATAAATCAATAGAATTTTCAATTACGAGAACGTGCTCGAAAGAATCGCTATAGCGAAGCTTAACTAATCAAATACAACCTTTACCCGGGTTTTACGATAACTAAAACGAACAAATAATTTTGTATAAAGCCCGGTGTCAATATAAAATAAAGTAATGTTCACCAGAGGACATGAAATATGAAAATATCAAATTTTGATAACTCGTCTTAATACGAAAACGTGAGCGCAAGAAACACCTCAAACGGACTTGAAACGCGAAAGTTACGTCAGTTTTACTAAAACGGAAATTATAAACGTTTTAACTTATTAAACCCAATTTTACCTTTACGATTAGATGGTGATCTAGCTATGTAGAGTTGTATATAGTAGATGTTAATTATCATGCTTAGTACTTATACGACCTTAAATTAAATAGGTTGCATCTGACGATTTACGTGACGCATGCACTGTTTTATAATTGGATACAAGTGGATAAGTTTTATATTATGATTACGTGTTGCCTAAGTAGCGATAACCCTAGTTGAGCCCATTATCATGAACTATCAGTTACTGGATTGTGAGCGCGAATGTTATGAATAGATCTATTGGGATTGACATCCCCGTTCGGGTGATTAGCTATCACTGGGCAAACGAACGTATACCATGTCGAACATAGGATGTTGCGGGTTAGAACATCATCACGGGCAATGTAGGCCATTTATATGGTATTTATTTATGTCGAGCTTCAGTGTCATGAGCTTAGGGCAACGTAATTACATTTATATGATGTTTGCATCTGTTGCATTATCATACACTTGTGAAATCTTATGGTCCTACAATATATGATTTATCAAACCTATGAATTCACCTACATTATTTTTGACGTTTTAAAGCAATGTTTTTCAGGAGATCAGTAAGCATAAGGTGCCAAGGATACATTGGTGATTTTGTTTTGGGATGTCATGCTAAAGATATGGTTGCATTATGTTTTGGGAAACTCATGTGTTGTGAACTAGTATCTTTGTAATAATAATAATGAACAAGTTAAAGCTTCGGGCTATTTGTATCAAACATTTGTTAAATCCAATGTATCAGTTTTAAAATGACTTTTTGGTCCTTCTATATATATCTTGTGGTATTGATCTGAGAAGTAACACGCCCCGGACTCTTATTCCGCTGCGACCCAATTTGGGGGTGTTACATCTTTTGTTTAGTAACCCACTCCATTCGTTTTGCCATGAAATAGGCAAGGTTGAATCTTTCAAAGTGTACTACACAATAAAGCATATAACTAAGACATGCAGGAACATGATCCCGATTACCCCCCAGACAAAAGACATTTTCATGGATAATTTCATCTAAAGGCTTTGGAGTTGGCTCAATTTCATGAGTTAGAACTTGATATTCAAGAACATCAATCTCTTCCTCATGAAGGATGCGACAGACATGACCATACCGATCAATTAGAATAGACGAAATGATGTCCTTAATGGAAGGAAGGTTTGTTTGATATGGACCATCCGAAGGGATACCATATGCCAACTCATCAAGTGTCTATCTATCGGTAAAGACACACGCACCTTCACAAGGTACATCAAGAATTAGAGCAAATTCTTTAAGAGAGTAAGAAAAGAATTGATTTTGAATAACAAACTCGATAAACATTTGACCTTCGTCGGAATAACTGACTCGATATTGACTATAAAACTCGAGAATGAAGCGAGGACAAATTTATTCAGTTATTTCAAGGAGACACTCGAACTCGACAAAATGAAACAAAGACCGAACATAGTTTACATCCGCAAAGTTGTCAAAAACCACCCGACCCTCATAAATGTAACGGCTTTCTAGGTCTCTTAGTTTTTCTTTTATAGGTGTACGGTATTCATGTGATATCATTGGTATGTAGGCTCTGGTATTTTTATGATCTTAGGATGACTTACGAGGCATGATTTCCTAAAACAAAAGTGAAATCACATTTTATTACCGTTTCACATGTAATATGTCATGAGCAATGTTTCTAGTGTGTGCCTAAATGTAACAAATGTAGAGTAACGATTAACTCGACCTAAATATAAAATCCTAAGAGTTAACCCAAATGCTCCTTAATTTGATTTTTCTCATCCAAACAAGTTGAAAAATACATATGAATTATGTATCTCGAAATTTGTTCATCAGATCATTATGCATGTGTTTGAAAACATTTTTGGGTTGGATTAACAATGCATAACATCAATTTTATTATGTTCCTGACGTGAGTGATTTGAAAATAAAATTAGGGTTTTGGTTCGAAATCAATTTTTCAAAAAATTCACTAATGTATGCAAATCCTATACCTACAGGAAGCATATTAGTTATACATTGTATCCTAGTACTCTTAATTGTACAAAATTAAAAGAAAAATCAAAAATCCCCAATTTTAATTTTTGGTGTTCATCATGAACCCTAGACTCAAATTGAAAGAAAATAGATAAAATGACTTACAATTGATGATATTTGTGATATTAGGATTGATTATTAGTGTTGATTTGATCTTCAATTGATGTTTAGATGGTTGATTTTGAGTTTTGGTGGGTTTTGAGTCGTGTTCGTCAATGGCAGCAGGTAAGGGGGTGTTTGTTTTTCTGTTTTGAAATTTTTTTGTTTAAGTGTCCGATTTTGTGACTTGCTAGTGCCGGTCCCATATTTACCGGCGGTCCCAAATATATTAGGGGGCCGCCTATATGGGGGCCGCCCTCAGTAAAGGGTTTTTAAACTTGGTTTTTGACAAAAAATTTACGAAGAGGAGTGACATTTTAATTTGCATTTCGTGAATTAAATATGCTTAAAGTACTTCGGATGAAGTATTTAAGTTGTCACAACACGGAATGGAACACGAACTAGAATTGAGACAGAAGAAAGAGATAGATAGTTAAACGATTCACGTTTAAGGGGTTTAGTAAGAATGTCGGCGATGTTGTCGACGGACGACATTTTTTCGATTGAGATATGTCCTTACTAGACATTATCACGGAGAAAGTTGTGACGTATTTTGATGTGTTTGGTACAAGAATGTCGCACTGGGTTTTTGCTAAGGTCAATCATGCCTTTGTTGTCGCACATGATGGGAATGTCTTCGAGTCATACATCGTAGTCGATGAGAGCTTGTATCATCCATAGTGCTTGTTGACATGCCTTTTTGGCGCTTACGTATTCGGCTTCGTGTTAGCGGATTTAGCAAGTGAGGATTTGTTTTTGAGAAAGCAACATGTCAACCAACATCCACGACGTACAAATACCGCTAGTGCTCTTTCGGTTCACATAATCTCCCGCATGATCAGAGTTGGCATACACTACAGTTTCTATGTCGGTCCCCTTAGGATACCATAATCCTAAGTGCGTAGTGCCTTTAATGTATCGGAAGATATTTCTTAACCGCTTCAAGATGAGAGGTTTTTGGGAGCCTTTTGAAGTGGGCACTGAGGCAGACACTAAACATGATATCGGCCTATTGCCGTTAGGTATAATAAAATACATTATCATGCCTCGATACTTGGTATTACCTACCGACTCACACTTTTCGTCTTTCGTGAGTTTCAGGATCGGATGACATGGGGGTTTTTCATTGGTTTGACTTTTCTAAATAATTTCTAAAGCATTTCTTTAATATACTTAGATGATTAAAGAAAAACCATCTTCCATTTGTTTTATTTGAATCCAAGGAAGAAGTTAGGTTACCTCATGCTTCATCTCGAACCGTCATGACATGATATTTGGCAAATTCATCACACTTGTCTTGGACAAGTCGAAACCGTATATAATGTCATCGACATTATTTGAACGAATTGAGATTTGAACTTTTTTTCTTAGTAAAGGTGTTATCTACCATTCTTTTTATATTTTGATTTAATAAGGAAAGCTTTGCGTTTATCATACCAAGCTTTGGGTGCTTGTTTAAGACATTAAAGCTTTCTGTTATTTATATACTGATCCGGTTTTTTCGAAATCAAGATCCTGGAGGTTGTGCCCATGTATACTCTCAATGATTAAATCCATTAAGGAATGCACTTTTTATATCCATTTAGAACAGTTTAAAGTATAAGGCGCAAGCATAAGCAAATAATATTTTAATGGACTCAAGTCTAGCAACCAGGGCATAAGTTTCATTATAATCAATGCCCTCTTGTTGGTTGTAGCCTTAAGTAACTAACCTTGCCTTATTTCGAACACAATTACCGTTTTCGTCTTAACTTATTCTTAATACCATTAGTTCCTCATGTTTTTTATATTCCTAAGTTGAGGAACTAACTCCAACGTTGTTAGCAACGTTATTGAATTTAATTCTTCTTGCATGGCGACTATCCAACTATCATCTGTTAAGGCTTCATTCACATTCTTAGGTTCTATAGTTGATATAAAACAAAAGAGGTTACTTGGTTTTGGGCTTGTGATCTAAGGGTTCTTTGGTTGAGGTTTCCTATGACATTTTCTAATGGGTGGTTCCTAGATTCCTTAATGATGATTATTTCATCAACCTCTAAAGTTTCATCCACAATGTTGTTTTCTAGGTTTTTCTTTTTGGTGACCATAATTGCTTCTTCTTCATCTGAGTCATCATCCATCAAGGGTGATATCTTAGAGGGTGGAGGAGTTTCATCGAATGTCACGTTAAGTGATTCTTCGAATTTCCTAGTTTGTTTGTTTAGGATGATATAGGCTTTACTATTTTGAGAATAACCTAAAAAGACACCTTCGTATGACTTTGGGTCAAACTTGGTAAGGTAGTCTTTTGTGTTCAAAATAAAGCACTTGCTTCCAAACATTCTAGAATAATCTAGTGTAGATTTTCTACCTTTTAAGAGTTCATAAGGTGTTTTTCCTAGAATGACTCTAATGAGAATTCGGTTGAGAATGTATGTTGAAGTATCTACGGCGTTACACCAAAACTTTTGTGGTAACGATTGCTCATTCAACATAGTCCTACTCATTTCTTGAAGTGTCCTATTTTTCCTTTCGACCACACCATTTGATTCAGGAGTGCATGTAGCCGAGAAGTTATGTGTAATACTGTTGGTATTGCAAAACTCTCCAAATTTCACTTCATTATCAAATTCTCTACCGTGATTGGTTTTTATTGACACTATTGAACAACCTAATTGGTTTTGGATTTTCCTACTAAATATTTTGAATTGATCGAAAGCTTCAGTTTTATCCTTAAGATAATCTTTGTCCAAGTTTACCTTGGTAGTCATCTACTGATGAATAGGTGTAACGGTTTCCTCCGTAATCGTACGGCGGATGGACCGAAGATTCCATATCGAGAAGTTCTAAGCATCTAGTCGTTAAGACTACATTCTTAGCTTTGTGACTAGCGTGAGCTTGTTTTCTATTTTGCAAGCATCACTAAAATGTTGATCAAAACTTTAGCTTAGAGACTAAGTTTCTAACTAATTCATTAGAGGCCAACGATGAAATAAGATAAAAAAACCCCATATTTTGTGTGTCCTAATCTCTATTCCACAGGTGGAATTTTTTCATCAATCGTTAGTTAGAACATTTGATCCTTAGCTTATTTCCTAATTTCATCACATATAAGCTTTGTTCATAATACCTTACCTATGTTTACCGTCCTTAGTGATTTCTGCTATCATGTTAGAATAAATTTACTTACATTATGTCACTAATTTGTCCTATACTTAGCAAATTAAATCCTAAGTTATCAACATGTTCTACATTATCTATTTTGAGAGAGTCATTAGAAATCGTACCTTTGCCAATGATGTTACGGCAAAGATTACTATCAAAAATGATGTTACTTCCATTGTATACCTTGTAAGTGAAGAAGAGCTTTCGGTTACCCGTCATATGTTTGGAGCATCCGCTATCCTTAATCCATTCGTCAGGCTCCAAGTCGACTCTAATGCATATCTATTTATATAAGACAATAACTCAAACATTTGGTCTCCAATATCTCATGGGTCCAAAGTTGTTAGTGCCAAATATCCCTTGCATTTGATGCAATTGGTTGGGATGCAAGAATGGAAGACACATTTACCATGGCATGTAACTTTGGCGTGGAAAGTTGTTCCAAGTTACAGGAAATCCATGAGGTTGGTTTTGTCGACCAACATGTCTTTTTGGTTGCGGTGTTTTAGGACGAGAATAATTATTATTGACTCTTCTAGGAGGTGGAGTGTTTGATCTAAAATTGGGTTTAGAAAATCCAACTCCGGGTTTTGACAATGGCTTATAAAATTGTTTAACTTCATTGTCACTAGCAACGGGAACTTTGGCATTGTTTACAATTATGTGTTTTGGTCTAGGACCCAAAATAGATTTTTGAAAAGACACAGTTTTCTCAGATCCAACTGCTTGCTGGTGGCGGTCCCATATTTATTTTGGGGGCCGCCTGGTCATTTAGGGGGCCACCCATATTTATAGGACCTCCACCAGAATACGCCTTTTTCTGAGATTTCACAAATTTTATTTCCTTAGTTCCACTAGATGATGCTTCAAATGAATTAAAACCCTAGCCTAATTTAATCACGGGTTTTTGATTACTTAACATTTCATTTAAGCAATGTGTAGTATTTTCAAATTTGTTTAATCTAGTAGATTCATCTTTGAGTTTTTCATTCTCAATTTTAAGTACATGACACATTGCACAATCGAGATCAACCCCCTTATTTTTCTCGAGTGTGGACAATTTATCTTTTAATTCTTTAAGCTCATTTTCTAGACTATTTCTAGTAGCTTTTAACTTTTTGCTTTTATTGATTATCTTTAGACTCATTTTGCATAACTTATCATATTCGTTGTCTAAAGCTATATCATCAATTGATGAGTTTTCATCACTAAGGTAAAATGATTCGAAACATACCTCACTTGATGCGGACCTTTTCATCATCTTCTTCACCGCTATCGCTCCAAGAGCCTCCGACAAAAGCTCTTTGGTTCTTATCTTTTGATGGTTTTGGACATTCTCCAATAAGATGATTTGGGTCGCCACATCTAAATCATTTTCTATCACCTTTACCGTTCTTGTCATCACGACTTCTTTGGAACGCCTTTTTGTCGTTCCAAGGTTGTCTCACGAATCTACCTCTTCTTTTAAAGAACTTCTTGAAGTCTCTTACATCCATGGCGTACTCTTCGTCTTCACTACCGAAAGTCGAACATTCCTCAATGGTGGGTATCAAATCATCACCTTGATTTCTCCTAAGCTCAAATAGTTCATTTAGATCATTTAATTCAATGAAATTTTTTAGCACATAAATCAAATATGAAAACTAAGATTCTGATTCTGTTTCAGATGATTGATATGCCGTATTTAATAGAAGTGAATACGCCGTATTAATCAGTTGAGTGAATACGCTGTATTGGACAGAAAGTTGGATACGCCGTATCCAATGGAAGTGGATACGCCGTATCCAATGGAAGTGGATACGCCGTATCGAGTTATCGACCAGAACAGTGTATTAGAAAAACATTTAAATTAAACACACAAATATACAAGCAAACAATTAAACTAGAAAATATAAAAAATTATATAGAATATACAAGAATATACATTAATCTAATTTACACTACTCCTAAGGGTTAAATCTAAAAACCAAAATATAAAATAAAAATCAAGATTAATTTTCATTCCCCGGCAACGGCGCAAAAAACTTAATGTATCATTGTGTGGCGTATATTTTTATGATTCAAGTTTTAAATTTATATTTTGCCGACTTAACCAAAAACAACACTTTAACAAGCAATGTACCCGGTCGGTGGTAGATTCATGGTAAGTAGGGTGTCGAACACTTGAAGCAGGGTTAAATCTCTTAATTTATTAATATTCTGGTTTACTAATCTAAGTTAATTCTAATCTAATTCAAACCTATGCTAATTCTATGTTAGTTTTAATCCTAATTCTAATAGGTAAAACTCGGGTTTTCAGCCTGAGAGACTGGCACGGGTTTGGTGATGACTATAATCAATTCAAGACACTTTAACCTACGTAAGCAAATTAACAAAAGATAAAAGAGCGGTCGAGCCTTATAATAGAAAACTGTACTAGCCATCATTAATCCGATTAGAGGTTGGTTTGTTTATTTAGTGCAATGCTTACTTATCTTGAGGCGGCATATCATTCTTAGACTTAGGCGGGACATCATCCTAAGACCTATACACAAAAAAACCTTTCATAATTAAAGCATCCGCATAAAGCATCCTTATTTGCTGATTATATTCTATCTTAGGGATTAAAGCAATGGTGATCTTGTTAAACCTTAACTCATAGAGACTTTACCCACTTACTGCTTAATGGCAATTTATACTCTAGTAGTTATTTGTTCAATTATTTAGGTTCAGCTGCTAGTCAATTTGTTCAATAAACCAAAGGCAATTTCCATTAACTAGTTAAGCCAGAAGTGTATCCTTAGCACGGATTTAGAAGGACAATGCTTGTGATCGTATGATTCTAAATGTATAAATCACTATATGGAGAGCCATCCCGGCATCTAGATTACTTGGTCTGTATCACTAGATCCAGTTAAATGATAGGTCGCATAAAAAAGCACGTAAACAAGTATAAATTAATAAATATAAACAAGCATACGACGATAAATTAAGCAATTGAGATATAAACAAAACCAAACATTCAAATCTTCATAATAATGGCTAATACCCGAAGGTATTAGCCTTCAACGTCATAATTAATATAAGAGTAATGGCTTAGCCAAGGTAAACTAACCGAGTTAACGAATGATACCAAAAATTGAACGATTACAAAAGTATAAGAAATTACACGTTGTCTCCTATGAATTAGAATGCGTTGCGAGACCTCTTCTACTCTTTTTCTCCTTTGAAAATCGACTTTTGTGGTTTAGGTATCAAGAATATGATTTAGCACACTTAAAACTCATTTTTGAGTTTTGTATTTATAGGGTCTGGAATCGGTGTTGATACGGCGTATCCAATGTATTAGATACGGCGAATTGGGGTTTCTTAGAGTAGGGACCACGTTTAATATCTTTCAGAATATTCACATACTATATCTCCAATACGGTGTATTGGTCTTCACTGGATACAGCGTATTGATCATGGATCCTTCGTGGTCTTTGGTGAGTGCAGGCACAGATACGCCATATCTTCCTTGATGGATATGACGTATTGGTTGTCAAAACAGTAATCTTCAAAATATCTCCGTTCAAGCTCCAGAATGTGTGCCTTTTAGTTAAGTTTCACCAAGTACTCCATAATTACTGCAATTCTCAAATATGAACGATTAAGTAATAATTCTTTGCAATAATAATACAAAATGGGTTAATTACATGTGATAAATGATGCTATAAAATAGACATTATTTGAAGTCATCAAAGTCCTAAAAAACCATAAAGGGGCAATCGCCTGGAGTATTGCAGACATAAAAGGGATCGACTCATCCTTCTGTACCCATAAAATTCTTATAGAAGACGAGTTTAAACCAAGTTTCCAACCTCAAAGACGAGTAAACCCCAACATCAAGGAGGTAGTAAAGAAGGAAGTCATAAAGCTACTTAACGCAGGTTGTCCTAAAGAAAGGGGGAATGACCTAAGTAAAGAATGAAAAGAATGAGCTTATCTTAAAAAAGGACGGTCACTGGATGGCGTGTATGCATCGATTATCGTAAATTGAATAACGCGACTCGGAAAGAGCGCTTCCCCTCCTGTTTATCGATCAAATGCTCGAGCGCCTAGCGGGGCACGAATATTACTGTTTTCTTGATGGGTTTTTAGGATATTTCCAGATCCCTATTGCTCCAGAAGACCAAGAGAAAACCACATTCACCTGCCCATATGTCACCTTCACATACAAATGAATGCCATTCGGATTATGAAACGTGCCTGTAACTTTCCAGTGATGTATGACATCTATTTTTCACGAACTAATCAAGGATAGCATGGAAGTATTCATGGATGACTTCTCCGTATTCGGTAACTCCTTCGACCACTACCTAAAGAACCTAGAAAAGATTCTAAAAAGATTTGAGGAGACTAACCTCATGCTAAACTGGGAAAAGTGCCACTTCATGGTAAAGGAAGGAATCGTCCTCGGCCATAAGGTCTCAAGATCGTGGATTGAGGTCGATAAAGCAAAAATTAAGGCAATCTCCAAATTACCATATCCCACAAACATGAAAGCCATCCGGAGCTTTCTAGGATATGCTGGTTTTTATAGAAGATTCATAAAAGATTTTTCACAAGTCGCACGTCCTATGACCCAGCTCCTGGTAAAAGATGCCCCATCCAACTTCTCTAAAGAATGTATCCAGGCCTTTGATAAGTTAGAAAACAAATTAACATAGGCCCCAATCATGATCAAGCCAGACTGGTCATTGCCATTCGAAGTCATGTGCGACGCAAGCGATTATGCTATCTGAGCAGTGTTAGGGCAAAGGATCGACAAGCATTTTAAGCCCATACATTAAGCCAGCAAAACGATGAACGAAGCACAAGAGAACTACACAAAGACCGAGAAGGTGCTTTTGGCTGTCATTTTTGCATTTGACTAATTCCCCAAATACTTGGTCTTATCTAAAACTATCATTTTCATGGATCACTCTGCCTTGCGGTATCTTTTCACGAAACAAGATGCAAAATTGTGATTGATTAGGTGGATCTTGCTACTCCAGGAAGTCGATATCAAGATCCACGATATGAAAGGAGCTAAAAATCTCAAAGCCGATCACCTCTCCCGACTAGAAAACCCAGATCTAGGAAAGCTGACCAAGGCTGAAATACGAGACTTGTTCCATGAAGAACGACTAATGGAAATCTCTGATAAAAATAATGAAGCGTGGTATGCCGACTACGCTAACTATTTAGTTAGCCGAGTACTGCCCTTCCTATCCACACGCCAAGAGAAACAAAAGCTCTTCAACGATTTAAGGCATTATTTTTGGGAAGAGCCATTCTTGTTTAAGTAATGTCCTGACCAAATTATACGAAGGTGCATCACCGGAGATGAGGAAACATAAATTCTTCGACAATGTCACAGCGGCCCATCAGGAGGGCATCATGGTATCGTAACTACCGCAAGAAAAGTCTTTGAAGCCAGGTTCTACTAGCCAAATATCTTCTTCGACGTACGTAGATTGGTCCAAGTTTACGATGCATGTCAAAGAGCCAGCAATATCTCCTCAAGAGATGAAACACCTCAAAAGTATATACAAGTCTGCGAAATATTTGATGTTTGGGGAATAGACTTCATGGGACCTTTCCCTTCATCAAATGGAACCAAATACATCCTAGTAGCTATCGACTACGTGTCAAAGTGGGTGGAGGCTCAAGCCTTTCCCACCAATGATGCTCGGAACGTAGTGAACTTCCTGAAGAAACTATTCGCATGATTTGGATTACCAAAGGCCCTCATTAGTGATAAGGGTACTAGTTTCTGTAACTACTAAATGGAGCAAGTAATGAAAAGGTATGGAGTAATCCACCAATTATCGACCGTATACCATCCTCAAACAAACGGACAAGTAAAAAATACGAACCGAGCAATAAAGCACATTCTTGAGAAAACCATCGGAAGCAACAGTAAAGAGTGGTCCCATAAATTAGATGATGCGTTATGGGCATTCCAAACGGCCTTTAAAACCCCTTTGAGAACAACCCCATTCAGAATAATCTATGGCAAGGCATGCCATCTTCCAGTCAAACTCGAGCACAAAGCCTAGTAGGCAATTAAGAACTGCAACATGGACCTTACGAAAGCTGGAGCAAACCGGTTCTTACAAATTAATGAGCTGGATGAAATGAGGATTGATGCTTATGAATCCTCCATCTCCTATAAGGAAAGAACAAAAAGATGGCACGATAAACAGATAAAGACAGCGATTAACTATGAAAAAGGCGATAAGATACTTCTCTTCAATTCACGTTTAAGGCTATTCCCTGAAAAGCTAAATTTAAGATGGTACGAGCCATTCTTGGTAAGCAAGGACCTAAAAGTAGTGCAATTGAGCTTTATGATGAGGATGGGAATGAATTCATTGTAAATAAACAACGGGTGAAACCATACCAAAAAGATGTGTTGGAAACTGACAAACATGACGATATAACACTGGATGTTGAAGGAGAAGTCACATAAGGACTTGTGACTTCGAGTCTAGCTACAAGACTCATAAATAAAGAAAAGCGCTTCTTGTTAGGCAACCTAATGTTTATTTTTCTCGCATATTAGGAGTGTCGTGTGTTTTAATTCTTTTCATTTATTCTTTTATGTGTGAATCATTTTGTAATCATGCTTTGTTTTGTTTATAACTTTCTTTTTATTTACAATCAAAGGTAATTTGCAATAAAATAAGTGTAGGGGGATATATCCGGTTTACAAAAACCAAATTTAAACATTTAAAATAAATTGCTTAGATTAATTCGCGTTGGTTTTGAGTCATATGATTGTAATGATTCATTCCAAGTTTTTATGCAGTGCTTTGTATAGAAATAACTAAAAAAATTATGTGCAGGAAATTTCTCATTAAAAACGAAAAAGAAATCTTCACAGTGCTTGGAGACGGCATCGGGATTAAAACCCGAAGGTATCGCGTCTCCAGCAATGTGAAGATTTGAATTTTTTTAAGTATTTATGAAAAATAGAATGTGCAATATTTAAAATCTGTAATTCTTTTATAAACCTGCATAAACCTATGATTACATCATTACTCTCATCATATCTTTACTGCTTTCATAGAGTCAAAACCTTAAATTCTCGTTGTATATATATATCTATCCTGCCGATCTTATGCTTGGTGTAGTTGTCTTTGATTACATGTTATATTTGATGAGAATAAGCTTAGAAGTTCTTAAGAAGTTTCATTAGACGATTATTGGAGGACGATTTAACCAGTTATTGCATGTTTCTTCTCCATTATTGAGCAAACCATGGGAGTACTAGTTTCTTTTACTTGTTTTCTTTTCCCATTATTCGTTTCTACGGGTACTTCTATAGAACATTAGGGACAATGTTCAACTTAAGTATAGGGGGGAAATAATCCTTAGAAACCATTCCTTCAATTGCCATTTGCTTGTTCCTTAAAATGATGAGTAATATATCGATACATAGCATAAAAAGGTAATTTTTTACAAAATTTAATTTTTTTTACGACAAATACCGACGAAAACCAAGTATTAATAGCGTCTCATGGATAGAAATGTGTATGACTAGCACAAAAAACCTCAAAATTCCATCATAAAAATGTGAGGTTCGCCTTTAGATCTTTAGGAATTCAGGTATGCATTATTGATACACAAGATAATTTATACCTTTGGCTTTCTCGAGTTAAGGTTCGAATGCAGTCATATGTGTCTATTCCGTCGTTACGGATGTATACGTATGGTCTTTGTTGTCGCCTTTTCTGGAGCATTGGTATCGATATTAAATTATATGAGTGTACCGGTAGTATATTAAATTCTAGAACTTCCTTTTGTGATGCATCCCGAGACCATATAGTAAGTATTCGGATTTTCTAGATAAGAAGCTCTGGGATTAACCCCTGTTGTAAACTTGTTATTGTTATGATAATCACCTCGATCATATAACTATCCCACACCCTTGCCATGCACTCATTTTTAGTGCAGGATACCCCTAGTATAACACTTCGAGCCTATCCTTTTTCATGGTTCATATAATTTTTTGGTTAAGCCGGACAATTAATGAAGAGCACTGTTAACCCTTAAACTAATTGTTACACCCAAATCGCCTTATCCTACCTTGTATGTACTCGTTTTTAGTACATTATTGTTTTAAACCAAGTTAATTATTGAGTACATGGTTTCTAAGTCCTTATCCTTGTAAATACTGTTTTGAGACGATTAGGATTCATGGTAGTATTCATCTTATAAAGAATTAGGGAAGAAGTAATTTATTACCCCCAATAGAGCTCAATAAGCTCCATGTTATTTTTATCCACCTCAAATCGGGTCATTAGTTAGATTGTAAATAATTGAGTATGTAAAAGTTCAAGTGTAGGGGTGTATTTATAAACCCCCATGATGTATTATATATTTAAGTAATGGTAGAGCAAAAGTGTACGAAGAAAAATGTATATAATAAAAAGAAGAGTAAAAAAATGCACCGGCTGCCATTTGCTTATGTTTATGTTTATATTCGAGTCAAGAAAAGAAAAAGAAAGAGATTGATGTAGAGTTGTGTAGAGTTTGTATGATTTTTCTGATTCTTTCGCTTAGCAACCAAACCAACATGTATTCTTATAAATAATTAGCTAACCATTCCACTTCAAATTCACCCAAAAGTCACTCCCTAAATGTACCCCATCCATTTCCATTTCCGTTAATGTTATCTTACACCTACACCCCACAACCTTTTAAAAGACCTCTTTGACAGTAATGAATAATACTTGCGCCTAGCAGTGGAGGTTTGATCCTTTACCAAGCCTATGGTAATTTATATACTATGACAGGTGATGAATGTTGATTTTCTGTTTCCCTATTATGTTATAATTTATTATACAACTGAGAGAAAGAGAGAAACCCAAACACTTATGTGAGGTGCTAGTATATACTTTCCATGCTTTTAATTATGAGGTTTAGAAGGTTATGTTATAAAATGCTTTTAAAGAGTAGGTTAAATGACCCTAATATTGCTATTGTCTAGGTAGAAAAACCTATTTGCTTAAGGACAAGCAAATCCCAAGTGTAGGGGTATTTGATGATGTGTCATTTTATACACTACTTCGGGGTCATTTAACCACCTAAATCATGCAAATATGCCCAGATTATGTGCTTAATCATTTGTTTTCAGGTTTTTAGCACTTAGATGGCTTTTGGAAGAAATACACGTGACTTGGGCTCATTTAGAGGAGAAACGGACAAGATTACGGACCTACACCAAATCTCTTGAAGATTTATGCATACAGTGCATGGAGATGGCATCGTAGGCATAAAGCGACGCCGTCGTGATCTATATGGTGACGGCGTCAGGAATCTCGCGACGGCGTCAGGACGTGGGCGACTTAAGGAGGATCTAGAATCATCTGCGTGGCGACGGCATCAGGAATTCAAAGCGACACCATCATAGCCATTTTCCCATCTATGTTAAACCGAAATTAAGGTTTTAAGTGTGTAACTTTGTATAATTTTAAGGAGACGAACCCTAGTCGTTTCAACAGCTTTTAAGGTCGTTTTTAGGGCCTCAAAACCCTATTGTAACTACCTTTAATCCATGTTTTAATCAAGTAAGATTATTTATCATTAATCAACCAATATGTCAATATGTTGTGTGATTGATTTATTTTCTTGCTTTATCTTTAACATGTTAGGCTAAACCCTCCTTTTTGTTTACTTATGATTGCATGAAACTTAGGTTGTAGATCCTTTTGATGTTGCTTCTTGTTGATGAATGTGCGTGTTGGGCTTTAGAAAACTAGCCATAAGATATTAAATTGGCATAGACGTCTAGGGAGACGTGAGTAGTATAGAAAGGATACCATAGGTAACACTCTTCATACTACCTTACCCCTAATATGGTTGATCCCTCTTAAGTTATTTCACATGCATTTAATATATTCTTATGGGCCTTGTAATAGTCTTCATACTACCTTACTTGTGCGTTGCCCTAACAAAATATTAAATAGACGGCAGGTTTGTGTAATTCGTTCATGACCTAGGAAATACTTACATAGATGATCAAAAGTGTGACAAGGCAACAGATCTAGGAGAAGCAATCTGAGGAGTTGCGTATGATTAGGTAAATACATCTATTTATCATAAAGTTATCACCAGTAGCATAGATTATAATTACTTTAATTATTAGTTAATCAATCCAATCTCTCAAACCATGATATTTACCTGCTTTCTTATAAATATAAAAACACAAAAAGAATCTTCTCTTAACCCTGTAAAATTTTGTTAGACAGTGTTCAAGCCTTCCTAACCTATTCCCCTAAAGAACGATAACACCCCCCGAGTCTTGCCTATACTACACTACAACGATTAGGTACACTGCCTTGGGAGTTGTAAAACTTCTTGTGGAAGTCTTAACGACACCCACATCATAT
>BQNB010030996.1:36137-54367 GCA_026074375.1 Tanacetum coccineum
TATATTTAAGACCCACTTGTTTTCAATGTTGCTATATTTTGGATTCAAATAACTTTTATATGTTAGAGCGGTCGGTACGCTTGCGTCATGGCTTGGCGTTATGGCGCCAGCTCTGAAAATCATCGCGCCAATGAAATCGGGTCTGGCGCTGTTGGACCCCGCGCCTACCAGACCGGCCCACACCAACGCCTATTTATTTTATATATTTATTTTTAAATTTTGAATGTTTTATAGTTGCCAGGAGCCGTTTTTTTGTATTTTCCTCACTTTTACTCCTTAAAAATCCTATGAATACCTCCAATATGATTTTAGAAAAAGAATATCAAGTTTAAGGGAGGATTGTTGGGATTAAAAGTCTTCATAGAGTTACTACTGCTCAGGTTTGTGTTACCACTGCTAGCACAAAGATAATGAAAAATATGTTAAGTAGTTAGTATTGCTAGTGTAACTTAGTTACTACTGCTAGTGTAACTTAGTACTGCTAGTATATATTAGTACTGCTAGAGTAAAGTTAGTACTGCTGGTGAAGATTGAAGAAAATATTCTAAGTAGTTAATACTGCTTATTCACAGTTAATGTTGCTGGTATATAAGTTACTACTGCTGGTGTTCAGAGTTAATGCTGCTGGTACAAAGTTACAATTGCTCAAAGATTAAGACTGCTGAAAGAGTTTCTACTGTCAGAGAAAGGATAAAGACAGAAGAAATGATAAAGATTGTTTGGAAAACAAGATTACTTACGTGATAAGTATTAGTTATTTATAGAATAGATCATAAAGAATATTCTAAATCTTAGGAATATATTGTAAATCGACTAGGACTCCTTGGTGTATAAAAGGAGGTCCTAGGGCATAGAGTTTGATATCACAAAAATCTAGAAATCTTTTGTTTTGATATCGTTATAGCTTCAAGGTTTTATAACCCTAATACTAGTTAGAGTATTCGTATTAATATATTGAAGCTTTGTTTGTTAATCTGTGTGTTCATTGGAATTACTGTTCTATTGCATATTCTTCTTATTGATCAAAGATTAGATTCCGCATAATCTTTGATATATTTTACAAAGTTTCTATCATAGTTGTGTTAGATTTATCTAGCATAACTAAACCTTACACAAGCTAAGGAATTCAAGATCTATTCAAGTGGTATCAAAGCTTGTTGAGAAGCTTTGAATAAGAAGAAACTGCTTTTACACATAAGGTCTATTTGTTACAAAGAGATGGATTAAGACTCAGCACATATGGTGGTTGCATCAAAAGTGCCTATGCTCAAACCAGGTGAGTATGAGCTTTGGAGGATGAGGATGGAACAGTACATCCAGATGATTGATTATTCTCTATAGGAAGTCATAGAGAATGGTAATGCACCTCTAATAACAAAAGTTGTTGAAGGTGTTAAGACTACAATCGCTCCTACAACTGCTGAAGAAAAGGCACAAAGGATGTGATAACGCTCCAAATATACATTAAATATCCCTTAGAAATGCGAGAAATATATGTACTAACGCAATAAATATTGCAAAGAATTGGTCGTTTGCTATGTAAATGTTGTTTCAGGACCAAATGTAAAAGGAAGGACTTAACGTGCAAAGAATTTGGTTAATTACAACTAACAATCGTCAAAAGAAGAATCTAGAAAGGGACTATTGAAGTCAGAGGCACAAGTGCGCCGGTTTTATTACCAAGTGCGGCGCACTTGTCAGCGTGTTTAATGCAAAGCATTTATTAAGGATGTGCGGCGCACTTTTATGCAAGTGCGGCGCACTTTCTGTGTCAGTTACTAAAAAATCATAAATGGTGCAACCTTTGAGTTTCCCAATCATCACTATAAATGGAGCACGATTTGGAAGAGAAAAATATCATTCACAACAACAACAATCAGTTCAATAACACTTTCAATCATTCTCCAAGAATTGGAGTAAGTTCTTAGGAAGATTTGAAGGGTAAAACCTTCATCTTCATCTTTTCTGGGTAAAAGAGCAAGTGAAGTTCTATTATTTTAGAAGTTAGACAAAAACAATTGACACTTAGTCGATGCTGCCATCTGTTGCTTTCTTTGCAAGTCAACCAAACAGTCCACAACTTAACAATGAGGACTTGCAACAAATTCATCCTGATGATTTAGAAGAGATAGATTTAAGGTGGCAGATGGCTATGCTAACAATGAGGGCAATGAGATTCTTAAAGAAGACTAGAAGAAAGTTTTTTGTAAATGTGATTGAGACCATTGGGTTTGATAAGTCCAAGGTAGAGTGTTACAACTGCCACAAAATGGGATACTTTACAAGGGAGTGCAGGGCTCTAAGGAACCAAGAAAATAGGAATAGGGAGAACTCAAAAAGGGTTGTACCCGTGGAGATAACTACTTCTAATGCTTTAGTGTCCTGTGATGGTTCTGGTTATGATTGGAGTGTCAAGCAGAAAGAAGGTCCAGCTACCTTTGCATCATCGGCTTACTCTTTCTACAAGTTCTAACTTGATGTATCTACTATTCAAATTGTTCATCATCTTGTTTGGAAATGTTAAAATTCTTAAAAGATAACAAAAATAAACAATGTTAAAAGACTTAAGGTCATCCTAAGTACATTAAATGTTATTGCTTATAAAATCTTGTTTTAAGAGTCTGTAAGAAGGCAAGAAGACTTATAGTTTATAATGAAAAATAAGTTATTTATGAGGAAGCTTTCAAGGTCTTAAATGGTAAGATTCATTTTAAGAGAAGTAGCATTACAGATCTTAGGAGGAAGTTGGAATGGCTTAAAACAAAAAGATAAACTTCAGGCTTAGCAGTAGAAATTTTGAGAATTCATTAAAAAGATAAAGCAAACTAATAGACTATCAGATAGTTGATAAGTGTAAAACAGGTTTAGGGTATAATGATGTTCCACCTCCCTATACAGGAAACTTTATGCCTCCAAAACTTGATTTGTCATTTCACTTGTTAGAAGAGTTTGTGAATGAGCCTATAGTTAGTGAGCTTATAGTTAAGAAGCCTGTACTTGAGACTAGTGAAGCTATGGCTAGTGTAGACAAGCATGAGGTTGTAAGGAAGAATTTTGGTCCCTCACTTATTGAAGATTAGATATCAGATAGTGAGGATGAAGCTGAGTCAAAGCTAGATTGAGAGAAAATGTTAAACCTAGTTTTGCTTAAAATAGAGTTTGTTAAAACTAATGAGCGAATAAAATCTCCTAGGAAAACAATTGTTAAATAAGGTGATCAAAATAGGCTGAACACACATAATCTTAGAGGAAACCAAAGAAACTAGAATTACATGATGTCTCAGAGATTAGGGAGTAATTTTAAGATGATTAACAAAGCTTGCTATGTGTGTGGAAGTTTTGATCACCTGCAGTATGATTGTGATAACCATCAGAGACAGTTTCCATCTGAGACAGTTTAATAATAAAAAGATTGTAAAACCAGTGTGGAAATATACTCCAAGGGTGAATCACTAGAATTTTTCTAGAAAGACTCACCTTAATCCTAAAAGGAACATGGTTCCCAAAGCAGTATTAATGAGGTCAGGCCTAGTATCACTTACTACTACTAGACCAGTTAATACTGCTCAACCCAGGACAACAGTTAATAGTGCAAGACCAATGAAAAATGTTTTTAATAAAGCACATTCAACTATTAGAAAAAAACACTTAAATACGAACAATAGAGTCAATATATAAAGGAGGCCCATTAACAACAAAATAGCAACTAAAAATGTAATTTCAATCATAAGGTTAATACTGCTAGTCCAAAAGTAGTACTTAATGTTGTTAAAGGAAACCATGTCTAGGTTTAGGGTATAATGCTGTTCCACCTCCCTATATAGGAAACTTTATGCCTCCAAAACCTGATTTGTCATTCTTTAGTTTAGAAGAGTTTACAAGTGAGCCTATAATTATTAAGCATCTAGCTGAGAACAGTGAAGCTAAGGCTAGTGAAGCAAATCCTAAAGCAGTTAGGAAGAATAATGGTGCTCTAATTATTGAGGATTGGGTGTCTGATAATGAGGAAGACGATGTGCCTCCGGCTAAGATTGAAAAGAAAACAGTTAAGCCTAGTTTTGCTAAGATAGAGTTTGTCAAACCTAAACAGCAAGAAAAGACTGCTAGAAAAACTATCAATCATGTTAAGAAAAATAGGCAAACCATTCATACTCCTAGAGGCAATCAAAGAAACTGGAATAATACGATGTCTCAAAGATTAGGAAGTAATTTTGAGATGTTTAATAAAGCTTGTTATGTTTGTAGAAGTTTTGATCACTTGCAGGTAGATTGTAAAAATGTGAATCAAAAACAGTTTCAAAATACAAAACCTATTTGGAACAATGCTCAAAGGGTGGATCATCAAAACTTTGCTAAAAAGACTCACCCTTGTGTTAAAAAGAACATGGTTCCAAGAGCAATACTAATGATGTCTGGCCTAGTATCACTTAATACTGACAGACAAGTTAATACTACTCACCCAAAAATAACAATGAATAGTGCTAGACCAATGACAAATCTTTCAAAATTAGCACATTCAACTGTTAAGTGGCCCATTCACAAGAATACAACATTTAAAAACAGTAATTTTAATCAGAGGGTTAATATTGTTAAGGATAAAAAATTTAATACTGCTAGGCCAAAAGAAGTAGTTAATGCTGCTAGGCCAAAAGCAGTAGTTAATGTTGTTAAGGGAAATAATGTTAATGCTGTTAAGGCCTCAGCTTGTTGGGTTTGGAAACCAAAGACTAAAGTTTTAGACCATGTTTCTAAACACAATAGTGCATCAATCACCCTGAAAAAGTTTGATTATGTTGATGCACAAGGCGGATCCGAGTCAGTGATGGCTTGGGTCCCCAAAAGAAACTAATTTTCTTAACTAATGTACAGGGCAATCCACAAATGGATTTACAGGATAAAGGAGTGATTGATAGTGGATGCTCAAGGCACATGACAATGAACATGTCCTATCTTACAGACTATAAAGAGATTGATGGAGGATATGTTGCCTTTGGAGGAAACCCTAAAGGAGGGAAAATCACAAGAAAAGGTACCATTAAAACTGGTAATCTAGATTTTGAAAATGTGTATTTTGTGAGAGAGTTAAAGTTTAATCTCTTTAGTGTCTCACAAATGTGTGATAAAAAGAATAGTGTTCTTTTTAATGACACTAAATGTATTGTTTTATGTCCAAACTTTAAGTTAACTGATGAAAGTCAGGTTTTATTTAAAGTTCCTAGAAAGAACAATATGTATAGTGTTGATTCAAAGAATATTGTTCCTAAAGGAGGTCTAACTTGTCTCTTTGCAAAAGCCACATCTGATGAATCTGAACTTTGGCATATAAGGCTTGGACACATAAATTTTAAAACTATGAATAAACTGGTTAAGAGAAATCTTGTAAGAGGTTTACCTTCAAAACTTTTTGAAAATAATCAAACCTGTGTTGCTTGTCAAAAGGGAAAGCAACATAGAGCTTCTTGTAAGTCCAAAATAGTAAGTTCAATCAGCCAACCTTTACATATGTTGCACATGGATTTGTTTGGTCCAACATTTGTAAAAAGCTTAATGAAAAAGATGTATTGCCTAGTTGTCACAGATGATTACAGTAGGTTTAGTTGGGTTTTCTTTCTAGCTACTAAGGATGAGACTAGTGGCATTCTTAAGTCCTTTATAACTGGAGTAGAAAATCTAATAGATCAAAGGGTTAAGGTAATTAGGTGTGACAATGGAACTGAGTTCAAGAATAAGGAGATGAATCAGTTTTGTGAGAGAAAAGGTATTAAGAGAGAATTTAGTGTAGCTAGAACTCCTCAACAAAATGGAGTAGCTGAGAGGAAAAATAGAACACTAATTGAGGCTGCTAGGACAATGCTAGCTGATTCTAAGCTACCTACTACTTTTTGGGCTGAAGCAGTTAATACTGCTTGCTATGTGCAAAATAGGGTATTAGTAACTAAGCCTCATAACAAGACCCCTTATGAACTTTTTCTTGGTAGAAAACCAGCTTTAGGCTTTATGAGACCATTTGGGTGTCCTGTTACAATTCTCAATACCATAGATCACTTAGGCAAGTTTGATGGTAAGGCTGATGAAGGATTCTTTGTTGGGTACTCAATCAATAGTAAAGCATTTAGAGTATTCAACAGTAGAACTAGGATAGTTGAAGAGAACCTGCATGTCCAGTTTAGTGAGAATACACCTAATATTGCAGGAAGTGGACCAAATTGGCTTTTTGATATTGATGCACTAACAAAGTCAATGAATTATAAGCCAGTTGTTGCAGGAAATCAGTCTAATGGTAATGCAGGTACAAAAGCATGTGATGATGTAGGTAAAGCTAGAATGGAGACAGTACCTGGCAAAGATTACATTCTGCTACCATTATGGACTGTTGATCCACCATTCTCTCAAAGTTCAAAGAATTCTCCTAGTGCTAGCAACTGTAATTGTTGTAGCAACAGTTGTTGTTGTAGTGTTGGTATTGTAGTTATTGTTGTAGCCTTGGGTCTTGCACTCTACAATTCTGCCAGTGCTTGAGCCAAAGTAATTTCAACATCAGTTATTGTAGCAGCACTAACTGGAATTGTACTGGCAATACTAACTGTTGTAGCAAACAAGCAATTAACTGTTTCTTTAGCAGCACTAACCAACTTAGCTTTTTCAATAACAGCATAACTTCCTATAACCACACTCTTGTATCTCATCAGTTTCAACAACATCTACATTGTCAACAATAACCTCATCACCATCTAAGTCATTAACACCAAACATATCTTCATCAGTGTGAACATTGACCAAGTAAATGTCTTTATTAGCATCAATATCAGCTATCCTCCCCTGTTTGGATGCATCCTCTTCACCCAAACCTTCATCTTCAAAGGATTCTACCCTTCTTGATGAACAACTATGTATATTCTTTTAAGCCCGACGAGTTTCTTGACTATTTCCTATCAGCTTCTATCTTTTTGACTCCTTTTTTTAACCTTGCTATCTAACATTAGCTTAGTGTCTTTGTAGTCTCCAAATCAAGAACCCTTTGTTGTAAATTTGTACATAATGCCATCAATTCCTTAGTTTAGTCTATCCTCACACTTCCTAAGTGTGTTACCTCTGAAACATATATTTTGAAGGCCCTTTTCAAGAAAATCATTCGAAGAATACATTTCAAAAATGTTGTATGAATTATGAATAGTTTTTGACATATGATGTAAACTTTTATTCGAATGAATGTATTTTAAAACGTCTCTTTTCGAGTCATTTTCTATGCTTGAGTTATTGTATTAATACGTAGCACCCCAAAGGACCCTTCCGCTGAGATATATGAAAATGGGGGTGTTACAGATCTCCTTATGGACAGCCTCATCTGCAACATGTTCACTAGAACCGCTAGGCTGAGGTACCTGAGTGTTCTTTTTTAGGCTTCCTAGGTTTTTGAGTCTTTTGAGGTTGAGATGTGGATGGTTGAGTAATGGTGGGTGTGTGATAGGGATCAGTTGGAATTACTGACCCTTCACCCAATTCAGATTGGTTTTGTACCACCATTGTTGGAAATAAAGGTGTTACTCTACCAAAAAAACCTTTTCCTACCCTTCTCATATTTGCAAAAATCTTTTTAGTATGAGTGGGTGCAACATAAATCCTCTTATGAGTTGGTACCCATCAAGTTGTTGATTCAAAAACACTTGTACAAACCTTGGATACATCAAAAAATTTCCAGACACATTATCCAAGTTTTTGATCATACCTTCAAAAATAAACTTTGAAAAGTTGAATTTCTAATTTGTTGCTAAGCAGATAATAACATATGCCATAGTGCTACTAAACTCATTCCATGCAGTAGTCTTTGAACTTAGGCATTGCAGAATAGTATGAATCAAAAATTTCCATTGTGGAGAGAAGAATGGCTTATAAAAAGTAAGCTTTTGTGAAATTTTCTCATATCCCATTAATGCAAGTTGTTCAAAAATGGTAGAGTTTGGTAAATAATCAATACCTTTCTCATCTTCTAGTTTAAGATCTCTTCTCACAGATGCTTCAGTGACAATTTTCTTCTTGCCATCTACTAAGGCATGTAACTATACTTCCCCATTGATAGTTTTAACCACGCCAATAGACCAGAATTGTTCAATGCAAGAGATATATATAGTGGGATTAACCGTTAATGCATATCTTATAGGTTGTGCATTTAGAAAATCCACAATTTGTTTAAACCCATCACTTTCTGCGGGGTTAGACAAAAATACGACCATGTTATGAGTATCTGCAAACTTTAGGGTCGTCATTTGTGTTGGGTTTTGATAATGGATGATAAAATTGAGTTAGGGTTTGTAGTTAGAGAGTATTTGAAAGATTGAAATCAATTATATGATTGATTGAAACCCTTAATCGAAGTATTTATGAAAATACCCTCAACAACATTAACTTTCACCCAACAGTAGTAACCCAGCAGTAGTAAGTTATGCCTAGCAGCATTAACTTTGAACCAGCATTAGTAAGTTATACCTAGTAGCATTAACTTAGAACCAGCAGTAGTAAGTTATGCCTATCAGCATTAACTTTCACGCAACAATAGTAAGTTATTCCTAGTAGCATTAACTTTGAGTCACCAACATTAACTCTAATTCTTTTCCAAAAAGCTTTTCCATCATCAATCTAACACTTTTCTTTGCTTTTTCTGCAAAATGTTAGTCCAAAAACCAAGAAAACACAAGCCATAGCAATTTTCACCCTGCACATTAGATAAGAAAATCAGTTTCTTTTGGGGACCCAAGCCATCATTTACTTGGATTTGCCTTGTGCATCAATATAATCAAACTTTTTTAGGGTGATTGATGTATTGTTGTGTTTAGAAACATGGTCTAAAACTTTAGTCTTTGGTTTCCAAACCCAACAAGCTGAGGCCTTAACAACATTAACATTATTTCCCTTAACAGCATTAAGTATTGCTTTTGGCCTAACAGCATTAACTATTGCTTTTGGCCTAACAGTATTAACATTTTTATCCTTAACAATATTAATCCTTTGATTAAAATTACTATTTTTAAATGTTGTATTCTTATGAATGGGCCTCTTAACAGTTGAATGTGCTGTTTTAGAAAGATATGACATTCGTTTAGCAACATTCACTATTGTTTTTGAGTGAGCAGCATTAACTTGTCTAGCAGTATTAACTGATACTAAGCCAAACTTCATTAGTACTACTCTTGAAACCATGTTCTTTTTAGGGAAGGGGTGAGTCTTTTTGGCAAAATTCTAATGATTCACCCTTTTAGCATTGTTCCAAATAGGTTTTGTATTATGAAACTGTTTTTTATTCACCTTTTTACAATCTACCAGCAAGTGATCAAAACTTCCACATACATAACAAGCTTTATTAAACATCTCAAAATTACTTTCTAATATTTGAGACATCATATTATTCTAGTTTCTTTGATTGCCTCTAGGAGTATGAATGTTTTGCCTATTTTGCTCAACATGATTGACAGTTTTCCTAGCAGTCTTTTCTTGTTGTTTAGGTTTGACAAACTCTATCTTAGCAAAACTAGGATTAAATGTTTTCTTTTCAATCTTAGCTTGAGGCACACCAGCTTTCTCATTATCAGACACCCAATCTTTAATAATTGGAGCACCATTATTCTTCCTAACTGCTTTAGGCTTTGCTTCACTAGCCTTAGCTTCACTGTTTTCAACTACAGGCTTAATAACTATAGGCTTACTTGTAAACTCTTCTAAACCAGAGAATGACAAATTAGGTTTTAGAGGCATGTTGTTGTATAATTATTAAAGACAGAGTTAAAACTGTTATGGCAAATATTAATACTGCTAAGTATATGTTGTACTGCTAGGCAAAAGAGGTCGGGACACTAAGATACCTCAGTCTGATGGTCCCCCTATAAAAGTTGGTAATGAGGTTGTCCATAAGTAGTTGGGTGATAGAATGGAAAGGACTGCCACTGCTGCTTTTAGCTTAGAAGCAGAGCAGGACAATGGTAACATAACCTAAGACCCAATCCATGGCAACACTTAATATGCCAAGTCCTTAGGGAACTGGTTCAGGTAGTGGTCCCAGGTGCCAAGAAACCACATTAGGGATGTAGATGCTCAAACTAGATTTGAGGCTGCATCTAAAAGTCCAATGACCCACCTCTCTCAAGAGTTAACACACTTGGAAGTGGAGAGGACAGTATGAAACTAAAAGAATTGAGGGGGAGGGGGCTACCTTGTACAAAGGGAAGAGAGTGCGTGATATTTGAGAGATTTTGGTGAGCATAAAAGAAAGAGAGAAGTTATGAGCCAAAAACAAATAGAGAGATGTGTGCTTAAAAACAGAAAGAGTGAATTGGTGAGCAAAAAGAATTGAGAGATATTGTGAGTATAAAACAGAAAGAGAGATTTTGAGAATCTACATTGGAATGAGATTGGAGTTAATACGGTTGGCATAAACTTAATACTATTAAGTTAGTACTGCTAGGCATACCTTACTACTGCTGGGCAAAGTTAGTACTGATAGACTTAGAGTTAGTACTGCTAGGCAAATATTAGTACTGGTGGGTGACCGTTAGTACTGTTTGAGGCATAACAGAATTTCCTTATTTTAATATAGCCGTTGAGATATTTCCGCCAACAACATAGCCTATAGGGTTTGACTAATTGGAAATTCATGATCTTTCTATAAATTAGTAAGATTTCTTCAAGATAAGATCAAATTTCATTCATTCGGTCAACTTACAACTCTAAGTGCTCTTAATATAATCTAAATTAACTTTTCCAAGCTTTCATACTCACATAAACGAGCTCATCCCAGAAGTTTATTCAATATTTTTTTAATCACATAGCTAATTTAGAGTTTTGCGACAAGCATAACATGGTGGCCTACTTACAGAAGTCTGAAAGAAGTAAAGGGTTTCATCTGATCATTGATTTTCTGAATGCTAGTCACATCCAGTATGCCCTCACAAAGAATCTAACAATATATGTTTCCTTTATTAAGCAATTTTGGAAAACAACTACTGCTAGAACAAGTGCTAATGAAGAGGTAGAACTAACTGCTACAATTGATGGACAAGTAAAGACTATTACTGAAGCCTCTCTAAGAAGACATCTAAAGTTGGAGGACAATGGTGGTATTACTACTCTACCTAATTCAGAGATATTTGAGCAACTTTCTCTAATGGGGTATGTGACTGATTCTGATAAACTTACTTTTCAAAAGGGTTATTTTTCTCCTTAGTGGAAGCTTCTAATTCATACTATCCTCCACTTCTTAAGCCCTAAGAAAACTATTTGGGAGAAGTTTAGTAGCAATATAACAACTGCTATAATTTGCTTGGCCACAAACAGGACTTACAATTTTTCAAAACTAATTTTTGATGCTATGATTAAGAATCTGGAAAACACACACAGGTTTTTAATGTACCCAAGATTTATCCAAATCTGGTTAAACAAGCAAAGGAGACTCCTTCAACCCTACACACGAACATATCCTACTCCTATCCTTACACAAAAAGTCTTTAGTAATATGAAGAGGGTTTCAAGGGGTTATTCTGGAATAGATTTTTCTTTATTTCCTACTATGATCAGTGCACCTGAAACTTCTCCATCCAGAATAACATCTTCACCATCATTATCACCTCAACATACACCAGTCAGTACCCCACAACCACCAAACACTCAACCCACATCTGATATAGAGGAGGCTGTTCCAATGCCCCATGAATCACCTCTCCACAGTGTTCACTCACTTGGACGTGATGAGGGTAGTTTATCACTTTCTGAATTGACAGTTCTATGTACCAATTTGTCAAACAAAGTAACAAACTTGGAGGCAGAGTTGGCACAAACCAAACAAACTTATGGTACTGCTCTTACAAAATTAATCAAGAAGGTGAAGAAGTTAGAGCAGACAGTCAAGTCAACTCAAGCTAGAAGGAGATTCAGGATAGTTGTTTCTGATGATGAAGAAGGTCTAGAGGATCCTTCCAAACAGGGGAGGAAAATTACAGAGATTGATCAAGACCCCTCTATTTCATTGGTACAGGATGAAGGAACATCATGGATTCAAGAAGATATAGAGATTCAAGAGAAGATTAGTGATGATACTGAGGTAGTGCTAGAAGAAGAAGAGCCTACTGAGCTTGTGGAAGATCAAGGTAGTGGTGAAAAAGGAGAAAAAGAAGTTAGTACTGTTGGTGCAGAGCATAGTACTGTTATTCCAGAAGTTAGTACTGCTGCTGCAAATTTGGTATATATAAGAAGGAGTGCACAGAAGAGGAAAGATAAAGGAAAAGCAATTATGGAAGAAGATGAATCTGTTCAGAAAAAGACTAAGAAGCAGCTAGAGCAAGAAAGACTTGGGCATGAAGAAGCTATTAGACTGCAAGAACAGATTGATGAAGAGGAAAGACAAAGGATTGCAAGGGATGCAGAAATAGCTAAACAGTTACAAGAGGAGATTAACAAAGCAACACAAGAACAAGAGAAGCAAGAAGTTGTAACTGAAGCTGATCCAACTCATGTTATTGATTGGAGTGATCCTGCAGTGATAAGATATCATGCACTCCAAAATAGAGCTTTTTCTGTACCTGAAGTAAGGAAGAACATGTGCATGTACTTGATTAATCAGGGAGGATACAAGATGAGACATTTCAAGGGAATGAGTTATGAAGATATTAGACCTATATTTGAAAAGGTATGGGATCAAATTCATTCTTTTGTGCCTATGGATTCTGAGTTAGAAATTCCAAAATTAAAAA
Organism: Tanacetum coccineum; assembly: GCA_026074375.1. NCBI lineage: Eukaryota > Viridiplantae > Streptophyta > Magnoliopsida > Asterales > Asteraceae > Tanacetum > Tanacetum coccineum. Next base: position 48,872 of record BQNB010030996.1, read on the forward strand.
GAGCATAACCTGTTAAGAGACAATCTACTGAAGAAGAAAAGAAAAGAGATGATAGTAGCAAGCCTGCTGAAGGTAGAAGAAAGAAAACACTTGCTAGGAAAAAGAGCAAGTGGAAAAGATAAGTGAAGAAAGTATGAAGAAGAACAAAAGCAGCAGATGATACTGAGAAGGAAGAAACTTTACATTTTATTTAGATATAATTCAGGAGATGATGTTGCTATAGATATTGAATCTTTAGCTACTAAGTACCCAATTGTTGATTGGAAGACATATGTTCTAGCAGAAAACTTCATGTATTATCAAATCTTCAGGGTAGATGGAAGTTCCAAGAATTACAAGATCTTCAGTGAGATGATTGATGATTTTGACAGACAGGATGTATTAGACTTACACAGAATAATTAAAGCGAGGTATATGACATCAAGTCTAGAAGGTTATGACTTAATGCTTTGGGGAGATTTGAAGACCCTATTTAAGCCTGATGAAGAAGATGAAGTCTAGAGGAATTAGCAAGGATATAATTTGATAAGCTGGAGACTATTTGATTCATGTGGAATTCATATTTTATTGATGTACAATAGAATAGCCATTCACATGATGATTGAGAAGAAATATCCTCTTAATCAGGAAATGCTATCAAGGATGTTAAGTAAAAGATTGGAGGTTGATCATGAAAGTACAATGGCATGTGAACTTCTCAAGTTTATAAGGTCACAGGTATAGAAGTAGAAGAATGTTTGCAAGAATCCTCAACAGTGCAGTCTAAAAGATTAAATACAAAAGAAACTTGAGATTTGAAGGTAAATTACAAGTTTAGGGGAGGATTGTTAGGATTCAGAGCTTCTACACTTAGTACTGCTAGTTATAGTTAGTTAGTACTGTCAGTACATTGTTAGTACTGCCAGTATAGTTAGTACTGTTAGTATAATAGTTAGTACTGTTAGTTATATAGTTAGTACTGCTTATGTGATATGCATGACTTATATTAGGAATAGATATGCATGATCACTTGACGCGTTTTGTAATACTATTAGGGTTTTCCTTAGTGTATAAAAGGAACCCTATGACGTAGTTAGAGACATCAATCTTCACAACAATATACAAGTTTTCATAGTTAGTTATTTTGTAACCTAGGCAGAATATTTGCAATTAATATATATTCAAAGTTTTATTTGCATTGTTCTTCTTAGTATTACAAGTTAGATTCCGCATAACTTATAGTATTCATAATCATAGTTTCTCACATAGTTAGTTTGGATTTATCCAAGTTAACTAAGCTTTAACAAGCTAAGAAGATCTATTCATTGGGACTCACACCTTGGCTACTTGATCACTCAAATCTTTAAATAAACCTTAATCTTAAAACCCTCCTAATTCCTAATCTGGAGATGATAAAAATATGAGGTTTTTGCCTACAAAAACTATTTCGAGTCTATTTTCCATAAATGTAGGGCCTACTGCCCAGAAATTACCATTTTTTCGTTCAATACGAGTGTAATTTATTTTTCTTGATTTTACATCTTCATCATTTTCAACGTATCTCCTAAACTGTGAGTCCGCAAAGGCCAAAACGACCGCTAAAATCTAAGTTTGTTCAATATCTAGAACCTACTGTTTCACATATTTAAGTGATTCTATATAAATTTTTAGACTTATTTCTCATTCAAATTCTGGTCTCAATTTTTGACTAGTTTTGCCGTTTCGGTGATAACTCATTCGTCGAGCGTCGATATGATTCCATCCGAATTCCCAAATGTACCTAAGATGTTTCTCTACCTCCTAGTCAAATTTCTCAGGCCTTCATAGACCAAAAATATTTTGAAACATACCCAACCAGCTGTTGTTCCAAAAGCAGTCCCTAAGAATTTATGATTAATTTTTGTACCTTACGGAAATGAGCGTAATTTGAAATCTATTGATGCTATTGATGTGAGGTCAGTGGGTGTTGATAGCCCTAAGAGTCCTCTACGGGTACCATAATTCCCTTTTAAAATTTAATAAAAAAATATGGAGTTTTTCATGTTTTCCCCAACGGTGTACCAGATTTGACTAGTTTTAGTAAAACAGCGATATCTTGCTCATTTGGAGGAGATACGGCCCTATCCAAAGAACCACATACACTTAAGACAAATACCTACATTCATATTAACTTTCCCAGGTGCCTTATGATCAAAAATAATTTGTAATTTACCCTACAACCTGCTGGTTACAAACTTCCCTAAAAACCTATTTCGAAATCCAACCAAACACCATTTTAATTCTCTAAACCCCTATACAAAGGCATGATTAATTACTTAACACAAAAACTCATGAATTTCCAAAATTGAGGATTTAAGACTCACTTAGTAGGGATCGATACAAGAAAATCAAAACATGAACACATAAATTTTACTCGAAAGTTCCAAAAGTAGATGTTCCCCGATGACACATTAAGCGAGAATAAATGAATAATCGTTTTCCAAAAAAATGAAAGGTTATGAGGTGACATGTTAAAGTCATAATCGAATTAGTCGGCATGTCTTCATGGAACAGATTACAGAATGACGTATGCATTTTAAGAGTATGAGGTGAGTGTTCAAACTCAGAGTCGAATAGTGGGATAACCAATGTAATTGACAAACTTTGTTGAACTTCGATATCATCTAAAAGGGAATTATCCAAAATCACGAGAAGTTTTAAAGACAATTGCATCACTAGCAATTACTTGAGAAAGTATTAGGGATCGTTGTATTACTCACAACGTTTTGAAAACAAACGAGACCATTGTGTCATTCACAATGTCTTAGAAAAGCTTTAGTATTCATATAGACAACCTTTATATAAAAATATAGAGGCACTCTATAAAGTAGACATAAATGATCAAAAATAGTCGACACTTATATAAATTACTTTTATATAAGTAGATAGTGGTACTCACGGAGATAATCGTAAGAGATCGAGAAGAAGGTAGCTCATATATGTAGGTATCCTTATATAATACCAGTATTGATGCTCAAGGAAGTAAATGAGAAATCAGGAAGTAGAGTGGTTAATATTTATATAACTGACCGATATAAGGTAAATGGGTAGCGATAATCCCGAAGATAAGCGTAAAATATGGAAAAGAAAATCAAGTATTATAAAATTAGTATCCATATAATACTATTAGAGATGCTAAAGGAAGTATATATGGGATCAGGGGGTCGAAGATTTGCCATGATAATCTGCAAGTCACGCAAGAATAAATACATAAGGTCACTATATAAATAAGAATTTATACAAGATACGAATGAACGGAGGTACATCGAAAATGAGTATGATAACTAAATGACAATTTATTTAAACATGTAAATAAATGTCAATGCTTTAATATAAACTCAACAATCGATATATATCTTAAATATATCACAATATTTATTATATAAATATTTAATAGCAATGCACCAAAAACGTGCATAAATACTCAAATATGAATCATGAGTATGACTTGGACGAGGGCCACAAGGAGTCTTAGCGCGCGAAAAAGTTATAGTTTAGGTTTTTGAAAATGACCTAGTTCTGTATAACCTTAAGCTCTTGAAACCAATCTTTAACACACCCAAATTTTCAAGTAGCGGAACCAACAGTTTGGGTGTTAAGTCATAGCACAATCACATAAGAATATAAAGAACGACTCAAAAGAGACTTTTTAAAACAAACATTAACATTGTTCCATTCTTGGTGAAAATCAGAGTTTACTTGTCCACAAGACTGTCACCATAAAATAACATAAGTTTTAAAAGACATAACATAAAAGTTTTTGGAGAATGGAACAAGACAAGTCTATGAAAACTTTTGCGCAATACTCCTCGTCCATGCCAAGTCATCATCCTTGATTACCTGAGATAAAACATGCTAAAAAGTCAACGAAAACGTTGAGTGAATTCATAGAGTTTATATGAATAAAAGTTAGAACACAAGCATTATTAATTATCATCGAATAACTTGTTGTACACCAAGCTACTAGGAAACATTGCATTGAGCTCGTGACACCGATCCCATCGACTAATAAAGATTATTTAAGATCTATTCAATAATAATATTGCCCCCAGGTCAGGTATCTTTGCCTCATACCTATTTACATCTGGATACAATATGTCCGAACATTGGGTGTTCCCGCAATGGATGCATCCCCAAACACTGAACCGGATTGTCAAGCCTATAGATCTATTAATTGTAACAGCGGCTACCAATCATAGGTAGTTGACGGTTCACGAAATTGGGGCCTTTTGGCAAATGCTACTCATGCAATCAAAATATATATTCGGGTCCAGCATACTGAATATAACTTATGTTCAGTTTGTAAAAACTAGCATGTATCTCCCTCGCGGGGTTTATGAAAACATTTAAAATTTATAAAGGCGAGGCTATGAACTCATCGTATGAAGAAGTAGTGATTCTAGAAATCTCGACGATGAAGACGAATGCCAACGATCAACTGCGACCTATAATAGTGCCGCGTAATTAAAACTCACACTTATAATAAAATGTAACATAATACGAGTAAATAGATACATATTTATATATATCGGCATGTAGTAATATCCTATGCTTAAGAATCCATGAATGAGAATCACTAAAATGCTACACTTACATTTTTTGAAATTTGTCCGGTTTTTACTAGTCGTTAACCACACTTAAAGAGATACCAAACGGCCGAATCCGACGTTCTCCTTCTATATCTACCCACATATACATGTTATTAAACCTCAATAGCTTTCCCCAAAATCATAGCCAATTCTAACCATTTTTCAAAAATGCGGTAACGCAACATATCCCAAAACAGGGTCTGCTGGACTTTGAAAAAGTTGGACACCATCAGACCCATCTAATCTTTCTAGAAAAATCTGGAAAAATTCAGAAAGGTCATACATATCATGAAGATGCTACTGTGTGAATTTCATAGAAAAATATTAAGTTTTGATTCGCCTGCTCAATACATCTTTACAACCTAAATTTTGGACCAGATTTACAGTTTCGACAACTTGTTTTGCAACTTACTTTTGACTAACTTATACTTATTGAAAATCAATGAGGCCTGAACCATTGGAAAGTAGGTTCGATAAATTTAGTTTTAGAGTCTGGAAAATCCAGAAAAGCTTTTAGAACGACTGAGTTATGATACTCACAACACGACTAAAAATTCTGCATAAGCATGACAAGTGCAAAATTTGAGGACTTGGATTTCCAACTTTCTAATGACCATATTTTATTCATTTTTAAGAGTGATACCTCGATTCTTATACCGAAACGTTCATTAGGACGACAAAATCTCAGTTTATAACATCACTAATTTGCCGAATCATAAGCCAAACTTTCTGACCTAAATAAGGGTTCTATAATCCCATCAAATCGCCAATATTTTGCATCAAATATACTTTCACTATGCACTAACTAACCTATCACTCCTAATAAATCACCAAATTCGCCAACAACATCAAAACCTCAACATGCATTCACCTCATGGATTCTCAAACA